>JAJMKJ010000091.1:0-39696 GCA_030569255.1 Insectozyma sakaeoensis | reverse complement strand
TTTTTTTTTTTTCCGAAATTCAATATATATTTGTTTCTAAAACTATAAAATTAAATATATATAGACTACCTGAGGCTTTTGGTAGTTGAGCCATTTATGTCTTCAATGCTGGATAAAAATATGGCTCATAAAATGATCCTAAAAACCAGCGTGGATGTTGATTTTCCTTTATAAATTTTTCGATACTTCTTTAACTCAATTAAGATTTGTATTTTCTTCTCGAAATTGATGTACTTAATTGGATTATATGGTATTATTCTATCTTAACATCGCCTTGTATCTTGACGCCCCACCAATTAATTTTGAATATTTTCCATTAATTGATGCCGTCGCAGTTGAAACATTCTCAACACCTCAGTAAGATACAAGTTGATGTTTATTGCCTGTTTTTTAGTGATCATGCAATTTCCAATTACAAATTTCATTGATCTTGTATATTGTGGGCAATATTGTTTCCATATCTTCTCTGTTTTGGGACAATAGAACATATGATGAGTAATATATTCGCATTTGTCTTTGCCACATAATGTGCAATCAGAACTTGTATTAGGGTAGTATGGGTGATGTGAATAGTAACCTAAAACAAATAAATGATACGTTTCTAAGCACCCTAATGGCTTTGACTGAAATTTGTATAATCTTTGCCAAAATTTTTCCCATTCTTTTTGTGGTATAGCAGCAATGGTTGGATTATCACACCATCCATGTGGTATTATTGGTTTAGGCAAATCACTTTTTGTTCTTTTAGTTGATATTCGTTTAAACGAATTTAGATTTAACGCTTTTCCTTCTAAATCTCTAAAGTCTTTTAATTCATCTACTTTAGTTTCCATTGCCAATGTTGAAATCTCTTGTAAATTCATAACCAATAAGTTATGTTCATTACCAATTGGACCTGTATATTTGATAATTTTAAACCAAGCTTTAAACCATTCAATTTCATTATTTGTGAAGTATTGATATACCTGCAATTTCATCGAATCAAACAGAAGTCTGATGTGTGGATTCAATTGCTTCAAAAAGTTGTACCAAGGGTACACTATCCGTTGTGGTTCATTTTCATTATATGTTGTGTATTGTCTCATAATTTTAAAGATTCCAATTTGTAACCTCATTCTCATATGAAAAGAAGTTGTATCTTCTGATATAAATATTTTATATATTCTTTTAGCTCTTGGTCCCATTAATTGATCATGAATATGTAATAAATGGAATCCACCAAGTTCTCTAAAGGATTTTAATCGTACCATTGAAATTTTCGGTGTAATTTTCTTTTGAATAGCTAACTCAAGTTCTGTAATATGATGAAGTTTTAAATGCTGGTGTAGATCTCGATAGTATAATCTTGAATAAATAAAACAATTAATTAATCTCGTGGTCATCAATATATTCAAATCATTTGTTGGTGTATTGTTTAAATAATTGATGATTCTTTTCACATATGCATCCCATGGATCATAATCTTTTTGTTGGTTGATCATTGGAATTCCCAAATGAGTTAGAGTGCGGCGATTGACTTTCACTTGTTCAAAATCTAAAACCTTATTCTCCACACTTGGAATTTCATTATAATAATTCACCACTGTTTTCTTTTGATTAATTTTTAGACCAGCTTCTTTCTCAAATTCTTCAAGAATTTGTTTCACTTTCAACTGATCACTTTTATTCTTGCAAAATATTACCAAATCGTCAGCATAGGCTGAATATTTTACCAGTATTGTTTTTTCATTATCTACTTGTGAACCTTCGAGTTGTAAATCCAATTGATAAAGTAATGTTTCTAATACTAAATTAAATAACATGGGACTAACTGGATTACCTTGTCTAGTACCAGTTTCTAACGGAAACTCTCGACCTTTATTTTCATTAATAACCATCACTCCTTTGTGCTGGCTGGTAATACTTTTGATGAAATGTTTAGCTCTTTCTCCCATATTTATTTTATTCATCAATTGTTCAAGGAATGTTAAATTAATTGAATCAAATGCTTTATAAAAATCAACTTGAATAAAACATGCATATTCATCTATAACCAGTTTCTTCTTTTCATTATAATCTATTACTTTCAGAAAAGCATAAATGGAATCATTTATTTCTCTATCTTTGATAAACCCATTTTGATTTGGTCCAATCAAATTTGTTAGTGTTTCTTGTACTAATGAATCAAATTTTGAGGTTAATAATCTAAGTGCTACTGATATTAAACTAATTGGTCTAAAATTATCAACAGTATCTTTCCCAGATTTTGGTATTAACTTGATCTGAATTTGCTTCATAGTATCGGGCATCTTCCCATCAATACACATTTGATTACCAACTTTTGCTAATAAAGGACCTAATAAAGGCCAAAAAGCTATTAGATTATAGTAAGTTAATGCATCAGCACCAGCTGTAGTAGGTTTTTTAATTTGTAATAAATGATCAAATAAAGCTTCTTCTGAAAACGGTTTTTCCAATATCGCTTTTTCTTCATTGGTTAACTGTTTTTCAAAATTGTTGACAAAAGTAAATTCAGTTAAATTATTCTTATTTTTATAGATGTGTTCCCAGAAATTAGTTGAATGTTCGAGCATCAACTCAGTAGTATCTAACTGTTGATTATGAATTGATTTCATTTCAGTTATTATGCTATTACAGACTGAACCCCGAAAACGATACTTGAAATGCTTAACATTATCATTGACGGGTTTATATATCTGTTGTTGTATTAATTTATTGTGACAAAAATTTTCAACTTTTCTTTGAAGATATAATATATTCTTAACCTTGTGTTGAATCAACATAATATTATAATCCCATTCAGCATATATATTATTGAATTGTATGAATCCAGGTTGAATTAAGTGATTTAAAATTTGTTCGTCATGAATAAAAGATTTAGGTATGACAAATTTTTTTCCAACTTTAATTTTGTCATTTTTATTATAGTGAATGGTAAAACTAATTATTTTATGTGTCGATAATTGCCTATTTTCTCTTTCAATATCGAATCTTCTAATTAACGATTTCATTTTTTCATTAACATAAAATTTATCAATTCTTCGATTTGCTTGTTTATTCATATTGGTTGCTGCAGGTAAAGCAGGATATAACAATCTGAAAACATCTAATAACTGATATCGTGTCATAAATTCGTCTAACATATAATCTGAAATTCTCTTTTCAGCAGCACTTAAACCAATTGCTGAATTATTGTTTGAATCCAAAAATAAATTGTTGATGTGATTAAAGTCACCACCCATGATGATGTTATATACATGTTTCTTCAAAAATTTGGCTAATTGATAGTTTAAATTCCTCATTAATTTTAGTTGATTATCAAATTGACCACTATGTAAATACAAATTAATTAAAATCACATTTTCTTTTAATATTGGTAACCAAATTTTCACTATTGATATTCGATTTTCAAATTCTTTATAATCAAAAATAATATTTATTTTTTCTGGTTTCAATTGTTTATGATTATTGCAAAATAAAAAAGCAGTTCTGTTAGCAAAATTTTCTGTAACCAAAATAATATTATGCGCTTTTAATTGTTTTTTTAACAGAATTAGCTGTTGCATATTAACTAATGAAAGTTCTTGAATAAACCATATACTTATCTCTGGATGTTCCAAAACTAAAGTAATTAAATTAGATGATATATTCTCAATTCTGACCAGTTTGATAGATCCAATATTTTTGGATCCAATTTTCAAATCATTAATATAATCAAACATACAATATAATCAAACATACTTAAATATCAATATCAAATTAACTATACTATTTTTTTTTTTTTTTTTTTTTTTTTTTTTTTTTTTTTTTTTTTTTTTTTTTTTTTTTTTTTTTTTTTTTATTTTTATATAAATAATTAATAGGAATAGTAAATTGATAATTCAAGTGTGTATGTTTTTTTATAATTTTATAAGTTTTTTTGTGTTTTTGACTTTTTAATGATAACATAAAACTAATATACATGTATTTTGTTTTTTTTTTTGTAGATTTTTTATTTTTCAAGTTTTTTTTAATACACATTTGAATAATCAATATTTGGAATATATTATGGAAAATTCTAAACAGAATCATTCACTGAATCAGATGAATCCAATTCAGTTTCCGCGGTTTGTTCATGAATTTTCGTTTTTTTTGTGGGAGAATGGACTAAGCCTTCATCAGAAGACAATTGGTGGGTTTCTTTTTGTTGACTAATTAAAACATTGTTATTTGGGGACTGATAACTTGTTGTTTTATTAGTCGTAGTTGATGCAACAAAATTGTTTCCATTTGAACCATTTGGAGTGTTATGGTTTACAAATGTGGTTGTTTTTGTTGGTGGTTGTAGTGGTGGAAATTTGTCTGAATTATTGGAAATTGTTAAAGCGTTGGATGTTGTTGGTGTTTTTTTGGAAGTTGTTGTTGTATGGGAATAATTAGGGATTATTTTCATTCTTCTTTGTTTACAGTTTGCCCAACTATGATCGTTTGAACCACACATTGAACATATTGTTGCATGGGGGCATGTTTTCCTTCGATGATCACAGCTTCTGCAATATGTGCAGTGCTCGAGATTGGTCAAAAGTTTTAGGGTTATTTTTTGTCCAAAATTATTTCTATCTTGATAAGCAAGACGTTTTTTGGGAGCTTTTTCATTATTAAGGGTAATAATAAAGAATGCCAAAACCATTGTATCAGGCTTTGTTTGTGACCTTTTGTTTGGTAAATTTGCCGGGAAGTATTGGATTATTTTATCTTCTTCTTCCAAGAAATTATAAATAATTTTATTAGCTTGAGATCTTAACCAAAATGGTAACCTCATTGACACGAGATGATACGTTGGTAGAGAATCGACCAAATGTAAGTAAAAGCAATTACCATCTAAAAATTCCTCATCTTCATTTGCTTCTAAGTAGATTGGTATACTTTCAATTAAACGTTTGGCTTCTTTTTTGTACTGTTTGTAATTTTGATTTTCGAAAGTTGTTTGGTTATATGGACTAAAAACATATTTAGCATCACATCCAGCCATATCCATTGCTCCTTCTAAATATCCAATATTTCTGATACATTGTTGATATTCTTGATATTTGGATTTAGTTTCTGTTTCAGCAGTTGCTGAGTTAAAATTATTAAAAGTATTAATTTGCTCTCTGGTAAATGTAGTTAATTCCGATTTCCATGCCTCTAATTCCTGTTGGAGATGGTGCATGATTCTGTCAAAAATTTCTTCTTCCGATTTGTTAAAATTAATAATTTGGTCTCTGATGTTAACTAGAAATAATTGAGAGTCCAAAATATGGGCATTATGGTTATTTACCTTTTCAATTAATTCCACAGGAGCATGAGAATGATTCATGCGTTCAGTTTCGTAATGGCTTTGATTTTTATCAACATGAAATTTAATTAATTCAGTATAGTCAATTGTGGATGTTTCTGAATCTCTTTCATCTTCCGATTTATTCATAATATCCATATTTTCATCTTCACTGATACTTTGTTCCGCATTGGATAAGTCATCAATATTAGCCTTATCCGGAGTTGGAATTTGACTATTATTATGTTTTCCAATGCTTAATGTCCCTTCAGGAGGCGCTTTTTGACCATTATGGTCATCCAGATGAGTCGACATTTTTTTTTTTTTTTTTTTTTTTTTTTTTTTTTTTTTTTTTTTTTTTTTTTTTTTTTTTTTTTAAGTACTTATAATATAATAATCCTGGCTAATACGTAACATAGTGAACTATTGGTGTTGTGTAAATAGCGTAGTTTTGAGCTATGCCTGATCTTCTAGCTCCTGGGTTCGACCCCGTTTTAGGATCCGCGGTACTCGGCATGACAAGAGGAAAAACTTGATGCTTAATGCTACAACTAATACCGGCGTAATGCCATAACTACAGACGCTTAAATGCTAACCTCAGGATGTTTAGTCTATAGTTTATATATACACTAGTTTACCTGAATATATACGTAAAAAAAAAAAAAAGCGTAGGAAAAAAAAAAAAAGGGAAAAGTTGCAAAATTTAAGTAAAACTTGAAGACATAATCTATTATCGCCAGCTATTCATTCAAAGTAGATCTCTCTAAACATGAATCATTTCTTGTGTGATCATCTTCGTGCTGAGTCCAAAAGCTAACATACAAGTATTGAACCCACAAAACAACCCATTACCCACTAGGGATCACTTGAGTCCGATCACATCTTGAACCTTGTTCTTTCTACCCCTCATTAAACACTGGTGCATGTTTCATAGTTGTAACGCGTTGAACCCAGACTCATTGTCTAATACCTGCTGACATACGATAAATCATAGTGGTCTTCTAGCCAGTCTAAATGAATTTCATGCTTGTATCGTATATGAACCAAAACCTCCATTTTGTCTACATACTCCGCTTCACACAAAGTACAACGGTAACACAACATTGAAGACTTGGGAACAAGTCAGATACGTCAGTACTTAAATACTGACAAATCCTGATAAAGTTTATCGTAACTACAGGTTGTCAAGTCAACGGCCAAGGTTTCACTACACCATCACTTTTGTAAGAGAATCCAACAACATATCAATTTATATTCAAATCCTCTATACTAAATTGTAGCGTCGTGAGCATCTCTAGCATGTTCTCGCATTTCTTGTTTGGTATCGTAAATCTCACCGCAATTGGAGCAATAATAAACGTTTTTCATGTTAACAACTTGTAATTTTGCAAAGAAATAAAAAATCCAGTACCTTCCTGTACTCTTTATATATACCGAATAAAAAACAAACTTTAATTATGAAACAAGGCATGACAGCGGTTATTTGTTGGAAACAGACAACCGCGTGATGAAATAAAACAATCACATTTTGGGTTGTAAGTTTTTTTCAGTTGCATGTTGATCAGCCCAAACCTTTGTTTTCGTAATCCGAACTCACAAACGAGTTTTTTAAATATTCATCCCACATTTTATTCAATTTGCCATGCTTTTTATTCTTCTTTTTTTTATTCTTTTTGTCTGCTGCTTTTTCCTTGACTGGTTTACCCAACTTACGACCATATTTCAACCATTCGTCAACAGTCAAACCATTCAAGTTATACAATGGATCATCGGTACAATACTCGATTTCGTAGCCGAAATGTTTATCGCCTCTGTTGATTGAATCTAGATCAGCATAATATTGAACATAACGCTCGGGAGTGTACGTTTGATTCACATAAGCAGGACCTAATGGTAAATTTTTGGGCATTGGTAATGGGAATGTCTTATCACGTTTCTTTTTGAAGATCGACATCCAATTATCTTCATCCTCTGACTCATACTTACTTTGCATCTCAACCAATTGTTCGACACCAGCAAAAAATTGGTCCCAGGGTTCAAACTTGACCTTTTTCAAATCATCATGCAAGTTTGTTATGTTGTATTCCCAAACCCTGAGACCCGGGTTGAAGGTGGGGATAACTGACGCAGACACATGGGCAATTGAATATCGTTCAGAATTTTTACCCGACTTTTTCTCACCTTTGATCGCGGCATACAAGCTTTCTCTCAATGTGTCCATGTATGAGACTTTATTGGATGGCACCCCACCTTGAACTCTGAAAAAATTGTCATCAAATTTTTCATCCAATGCCTTGTAGAATTGTGATTCCTCAAGTGCCACATCGTCGTCATCGTGGTAACTGAGGCTTTTGTTCTTTTTCTTCTTCTTCTTCTTTTTGTCCTTTTTGTCTTTATCGATCGATTTGTAAGCAGCGACTGAGTCCAATGGTATGAAATGATCGATGTTCATGTGTCCATACAATCCTCCAATTATAACATCTCTATATTCGTGAGTCCAAACAATGTATTTTCTCAAACATGATATGTCATAGTTTTTTTCGTTTGGTGGTACATGACCAGTCAACCACACCTTCATCTTCCTCGCTCTCATCTCTTTTAGCACGTAGCCTAGCCATTCGAATAGTTTATACCCTGGTTCTTTCTTTTTATCGCAATTATCCACCAAGGGGTTCGACTGGAACAAATACAACGTATTGATCGACAATATGGCTAAATGGTTGGGGATGACCTCTTGGAAAAAATAGGCACCCATATTAAACGTATGCATCTGGACTTGGGGGATAAAAGGCTGCCAAATCTGATACAATTCTCTCGTTTGTAGCGTTGGTCCGGGACTAAACAAATTGTGGGGATAGACGTCGTTGTTACCCAATGACGGGATCAAGTCGACCAATAGCTGGGGTATGTCTTTCTTTTTAAAGGTCTTGAACATCAACTGGCTCACTTTGTCGTTCAAGTCGAATATGTTCTGTTCTGTTCTGGGAAAGTTACGGTCATTGTCGTGTCTCACGTTATCGCCCGTCCAGACGATGAAATCGATTTTATCCTTTAAATTTTCATCGATCCACTTGATGGTTTCGTCCATCAAAATCAACGGCGAGTCGCATCCTGATATTGCGTCTCCGTATTTACTAGCCTCGCCCTTTCCCGCGTGGCACGCTTCTTCAAACGACGAGCCTACTTTGAAATAGGGATCTGGATGTATATCAGTGATGTGGAGGAACCTACCATGTATGATCTGTTTCCCTTTCTCGTTTGTGACTATTTTGACTGGGTTTTTAGGTGTTAGACCCAATTTTTTTATCTGGTCAACCTGCGATGCATTGAGCTTTAATGTTTCAATTGACAAGTATGGGTTTGTTGATGTTGTAGTTGTTGATTGTGGGGGTATATATTGGTAGCATATCAATATGAACAATGTTAGTAGCGATATACTAGAGAACCTGGTATATTTGTTTGACCTTGTTGTGTGCTTCTCATCCATAATGTCCAACAAACCAACCACCACCTATAAGCCAAGATGTTTGTGTATGCAGAGAACAGGTGCGATAATGGAACATTGTGTGAGCGAGCAAGACAAAAAAGAAAAATCGCAATTTGACACGACTCCGGCACGTTGAACCAGATCGGTTACAATCAGGAGTGAGCTGATATAGATCTCGATACTGACAGATGATGAGTAAGCCTAGGCCAGGTGACCAAGGTAGGACAAGCTTCGAAGCAATCTGGGGGGGAAAGAGAATAATAGAGAATAATGTAAACAGATCAGACATCAAAACAGTAAATCAATGCATCTGACATGTGAGAAGACAAAGTAGGAGAAGAAGAGGTAAGAGATACGTAACCTGGATTAACTATAGTTGAAAGTATCGATGATAGAAAACACGTAAATTAAAACAAGTCAAGGGGTACATTTAAAAAATGAGAAAAATAAATATAGACAAACACACATATAAATCATTAATGAATAACTCAATAGGGTAACATTGATCCTTGAATCGGTTGCAAGATTTACTTATTTACCATATAAATAGCGATTAGAATCGAAGATCGAAGAATTATAGTGTGCCCCCTTTTTTAAATATTTATGTGTATATTTCCATGTAGTAGTAAACATTTGTGTTTAAAATGGATGGATAATAGTAAACAGTAAACATTGCAGTTGAAAGAAGATTAATAGAAATTAGTTTGAGTTGAAATTACCTAATTGGAAGATATTATAACGTGAATTTAATTTAATTTAGTTGGTGTATTTTGCAGTGATGGATTTATTTGTTTACATGTGCGACTAAAGTGGATTATAAATTGCAACAAAATCACAAAAGCTGCAAAATTATTTTTCCTTTGACCGTGTCGTACTATCGAAGATCAAAATACTAGTCCTGCACACAGACCAAGGATTATACACCACCGCATCTAATAATTTATTGGTTCAACGCTAACCAGACACAAAACGACCTTATGCTGGAGGAAGGTATAATAGTTTCTACATTGGGATACGCGATAATTGCAATTAGAAAAAATAATTTTAAATAATGTTTATTTACATTTGAGGTGGGTGTGTCAATGTTAATAGGGTTTGTTTATTAATTATTTACATCAAACTTAGTGGTGTTTTGTGTCCCAATATATTATATTACCTTATATTCTACTATACTTGGTTGTAGTGATTTCACAATATATAGTTGAACCAATTTCCATTACACTCTGGAAACCGCCAACTTTGTCTAACTTTATTTCCTTTATTTCATTCGTTCTTTACCTTTCTTTTCCAAAATGATGCACTTACAAACGCCAAAAAGACCCTTGGAACCAATCTCAACCGCCCCTGGCTCTAACAATCACAAGTTTATCTTACCACCATTGTCATCGATATTATCATCTGCAAACATAAACTATTTCAAGGACCATCCATTGATTTCAAAAACCCCATTGACATCTACTCCTTATAAGCCATTGCCACCAATTGACTCGATAAACAGCACGCCAATAGACACAAACTTCAATTACCAGCAAACCAATACCCCCAACTCGACCATGTCTTGCAAACACGAGTATTCATTGGACGAATCCGACACCAGTGTTATTGAACTCAGAAAATCAAAATCAAACAACTCATCAGCAAATAACAGTAGCACATCGTTGGACAAGGCATACGCATTCATTTCTCACTCACCAGCTACGTTCCCATCACAAGAGCCTTCTATCGATAACGCCCCCTTGGCAAGAAGAAAAAGAAGAAGAACTTCAATCCAAGAATTGAACATCTTGAACAAGGAATTCAAGTTGGGCACCACGCCAAACAAAACAAGACGAATTGAAATCGCAAGAAAAGTGTCAATGACGGAAAAGGCCGTCCAAATCTGGTTCCAAAACAAAAGACAGTCCTTGAGAAAACAATCAAGCCAGGAAAGAGAAGTCACTTTGTTGCCTGAAACACCAATTGTCCCGGTATACTCGAATGAAAAACAAGATTCGATCCTCGTATCGTCAACACCAAGAAAACCAGTTATTACCAAACTGTTATCATACGTCGACTCGCCATCGGTCCCAGCTACAGCACAAACACCAATGTTGCCTAGAAGCTATTCAATACCAGTGTTTAAACAGATGTCTACCCCGATGCCAACTGTAAAAGATGAAAACTTGGGGTCTACATTGATACAGACAAACAAAAAACAGCCACAATCATTGAATGGTGATTCTACGTCCACAATGACATTCAAGTTGATTCCATCGAAAATAACTCAAAAATTGCAACAAGAGTCAACGAGGAAACCATTGAGTGACATAACCAATGTTTCCATGCCATCAAGAACAACCATGAACAAATAGATCATGTAATTTTACTTCATCAACTGTATTTGCAAAATTAACCACAATTTGTATAACGCTTTAACGAATAGACGAAATGTATAAAATACAAAAACGAAAGGAAAATTTGATCTCTGCACCCTTTTTTTTTTTTTCTTTTTCCCAAACCTCCTTTCCTAATGCGGTAATTGAAAAATTACTTGAAACAATATCCTCTTTCAGAGACTCCTCTTATTGTGTTGCCAACCAACTCTATTTTCAGGAAATATGAGTATTGGCAAAGAGCGTCGCGTGGACAATGGATACAATGTTTCCAGTTGTTACCTACGACCAAGTTACAGTTGTAAGTAGAGTATTGTCAAATCGACAATACAAAGTCTAAGCTGGATATTTGTCATCACAACGGCTCAGTGTATATAAATAAACTAATGGGTTGCGGGCGAGTATGGACCGTTATCGTTTAATGGGGACAGTTGTATCTTTTATCGAAAACGACGAAGAGGAACGTACAACTCCATTTGGCTACTTTTGTTTAATCTGTAGGGAAGAGTTCACAAGTCGAAATAGTGCCTTGGACCACGTTCGATTTTTCCATCCCAATATCGGCGAGTCAGAAATCAACGGCTACGTGTTGTAGACGCAGTTTCAAAACAGTTTTAGACTTTTGTATAAATAGGACAGTAAAATTCCACCCAGATTGGTAGGAAACTGTATTGGGGCTTGCCGGCTATGAGTATTAACAAGGTCTATTTCTGTCTTGAATGTGGTGCTGAGTTTGGATGCAAAACCTTGGTTGAAAAACACACATTAAGAAGGCACGGTACCAAGAGCACCTTCACCTTTGAATTTGCAGATTAAGTAGAGACTGATAAAGGAAAAGGAAAGAGATTCACACGAAAAAGGTGTATTATGATAACAGTTTACATATTAAATGTACATTAATTCTACCTATACATAGTGACAAAATCAATAACCCGCTTAACGACCTCTTGAGGTAGTTTTGGTGTGTTGACCTCTGACTTTGAGACCCCAGAAATGTCTGATACCTCTGTGTGATCTGATTTTTTTCAATCTTTCCAAATCATCTCTCAATTTGGATTCCAAGTTGTTAGCCAAGACGTGGTAGTCTTTACCGTCAACTTGGTCTTTTTGTCTGTTCAAGAACCATGCTGGGATTTTATACTTGGTTGGGTCTTGCATGATGGTAACGATTCTTTCTAATTCTTCTTGGGTTAATTCACCTGCTCTTTTGGTCAAGTCGACATCAGCGTTTTTACAAACCAAGTTTGCGTATCTTCTACCGACACCTCTGATTTTGGTCAAGGCGTACATGATTTTGATTCTACCATCGATGTTGGTGTTTAACAAACGTAAAATGTGTTGGAATGATCCTTGTTCTTGGACAACTAATGGCATTTTCTAGTGTGTATTATGTTGTTGTAAAAACTGAAAATTTGATAAATAACGAAAATAACTTTTCTGATGGGAATAGTATGGTAGTGCACAGACTTAGTTACACCTTAGTACGAGCAGAAACGAAAAAAAAAAAAAAAAAAATAAAATAAAAAAAAACAACAAAAAAAAGGTATAGTGGGAAAGTGTGCTAAAGTTACTTTCAAGCCCTAAGCCTAACTACACTCATGTGACTTACACGTGATCATATCTAACAAACCTCATTATTTATATATACAAGCTTTATACACTATACGGCGCCGTATTTTGTAATCAACCATTGTAGAGCTGATTTCTCCACAAACACACGGTTCGACCTCAATATGTCTCTTACCATGAGGTCGTCCTTAGTTATGATTTTGCCCTTCAACTTTTGCAAGTACTTGGCGCGGTCTTTTCTGTACATCTGGTTCAAGTTGGCGTCCTTGGTGAACCATTCGGTCAAGGACTGGTGCAAGTTGGGTCTTGGCTCGTCGACGACGAACAACAAGTTCAAGTTCTGCAATTTATGCGTATCGATGAAACTCTGCGATACTTCAGCGTACGGATGTTCAAAGTCCAACTTATTGCTGACGATGTTCAAGTTGCCTTGTTTGTATTTCAAACTCAAGCTTTCAGCAAACGCTTTTGAATACTGCTTGAAGTTCAACTCGGTCGACCAGTCGTGTGGGCCTTTGATCACATGTGCCTTGATCTCGTTGTCCATATGCGGCGAGTTGGCATCACCCAACCTTGCTCTACCGGTACCTTTCTGTGCTCTCAACTTTCTTTTCGAGTAAGGGGCGTCTGCCTTTTGGACAGCGTAGTTAGACCCGACTCTCATGCTATCTTGCTCGTAGACAACAGCACTCCATAGCAAGTCCTTTCTTAGTTTGTTTGGTGGATCAAACACCGATGCCGGCAATGGGATGAATGTTTGCGGCTCCAACGATGGGAAATCACGCAATTGTGCTAACGTATACTTCGGTGCCTGACCTATACTAAAAGGTGACGACGATGTGCCTGCTTCCGTAGCCAAGCGACGTACACTCTGTTTAAACATTCCGATTTTGACCAGATCTATTTTTTTTTCCAACTTTGAAAACGAGAGAGAGAGAGATGTTTGAAATTGTATACATTTTTTCCTGTCGTTTCTTCTATAAAACATCTTTATGGGGTTCATTTTCGTCATCACTGGCTATTATGAAATTGTCTACGTTTTCATTCAACTCTATATCCTCTGAAAATTCATTATCCTCGAGTCTGCCGTATTTTGTGTCCTGGTTAGGGAAAAATTTCGACAAGAATCCCTTTTTGGGCGAGGGCGACCCATTGCTATCTACTTGATCCGACCATTGAACGTTTTTCTTTCTCTTGTTTGACTTTGGTTTCTTGATGATCGACGAGGGCCTCGATTTGTACGATAAGTAGAGCGTGTATAACCCCGATATCAAAATTAGAATGACACACAATTGAATCAATCGTGTGATTTTCGAGCTCGTTGGTTCAATGTCTTCCGGTGTTGATGACGCCGTTGATGATTCCTTTGAAATCGAGTCTGTAGTTGTAGACTGTGGTGACACCGACGACGTGGGTGTTGGAACATCCATGTCGTTATGCAATGGATATGTGATAAATGACGTTTTGCCGTCTTTTTCGTGCTCATCGAAATTACCAGTAATTAAATCGAATATAGCCCGCGATATCTCTGGCACATCGTACGGAACCATGTGTGACGAGTTTTCAATGTCAATAAACGTCAAGTTACGCTCCTGGAGAATCGTACCAACCACTTTATCATCGTAAATCCAATTTATAACGTTGTCTTCGTTCTGGAACCCAGTGAATCCATTCCAGGTTAACTTTTTAACATACTGTAAAACACCTTGTGAGTTACAGATTATATCATTAGCCCCGTTGAACAATATAATTGGGATTTCTTTCAAAAGATCGGGCAACAAGTGAACTGCTGGTTGTGAGTGTTTTGCACCGAAATTCATACCGACTCGGTTTGCGCATTCGACCCAGTTCTTATCATGCTCGATGTTTAACTTTTGCTTCACGTCGGGCATGTTCAAAAATGGTTTGACATTGACCAAGTCGACTGGCCAATGCATGCCACATGACGGATAGCTGTCTCTCAATTTGTAATCGTACATATTAATGCATTTCTCGTCTTCGCCGCCAGCTGAATCCATGGTATAATGCAATAAATCAGTCAAGATGGATTCACATACTCGCGAGTCAATTTCGTAATCGTGTATACCATCGTCGTCAAATGTCGAATCTATCCTATTGACAATTTTCTGACAGTCTTCGTGGCGTTTCAACAACTTCATCCAATGTGGGTTGGTCGAATCGATGAGCTTGTGATCAATGAAAAACGGCAAGTAACTTAAGCTTTGTTCATTTGGCGATACCCAACCGTTTCCAATCATGAGCCCCTTCAAATTATACTTGACCTTCTCGTCCTCCCTTTTGTTTCTCTCGAGTATCCCCTTGGCGATGTATGGGATGTACTGGCCGGCATAACTCTCGCCAGCGAAATAAATGTCGTTATTGATCTCCAGCGGGAACAACTTGAAATAGGTGTCTAAAAACTTGAGAAAGTACTCAGACACTTGGTCTAAATCATGTAGGTAGTTGTCGGTTGTGCTAAACCCGGTTCCACCAGGCTGGTCGACGTACACCATGTCGGAAACCTTATGCCACGAACCATTGTTCCATACAACTTGTCTGTTGTTGTTGATTCTGAACGGGCCTGATTCCATTAGTGCACCGTCCATCGATGAGCACCCAGGACCTCCATTTAGCCAGAAAGTAGTACGGTTGACAAAGATCTTGTTGTTGTCTTCAAATTTCCAGAAGTAGTAATTTGTGTTGGTATCTGGATCGAGGTCGAGTTGACCGGAAAACATTAATGGTATTTCATGTTGGGGGATATTTGAATATAACCCAGGCAAATCGTCGACTAGATACTTGGCTTCTGGGGTGTTACCAAGTTTGGACGGAATGGCATTAACTAAGAAACAGTTGATTAGTAATGCCCATATTGACCACATTGTAAAAAAGTTATTGCTAGTCAAATCAATCAAATTATATATATTTTTTTTTTATATATTATTTCGCACCTATCTACTCTACAATCTACTCTATATTTCTAATTTTAGAACTTTTTGTTGGCCTACAGTGCCAGTCAAAAGTGGGGGGTTATCCCCGGTGATCATGTCTAATAATAGTCTGGACACTTCGGGCTGCTCCCACGGAACCATGTGCGAAGCATTGTACACTTCAATGAAGGTCAACCCCCGATCTTGAAGCACCCACCCGACATTTTCGTCCTCCACGATCCAGTCTTGCCTTTTGGTAGTGAACCCTACGCCATTGTTCCATCGTAACTTGTTCAAGTAGAGCAACGCACCGTCTGTGTTGCAGATAATATCATCGGCACCACTGTACAAGATCACCTTCAACTTTTCAATCAACAAAGGTAAAAGGTGGACAGCGGGTAATGTGTCGAATATATTGTAGTTGGCGCCAACTAGAGAGTTGCAGCCTTGCCATTCTGACCTGTGCGTAACGTGTAGCTGATCCAACACAAGGTCGTTGTTCAAAAAATCAGTCACCAACGGCTTGTCGCTGGGCAAGTTGCTGCCACAGGCGGGGAACGAGTCGCGAAGCTTGTAATTGTACACATCGATGCACTGTTGGTCCTCGGGGGCTGTTTTGTTGATAGTTAGGTTCTTCAAATCTTGTAGGATCCCCGAGCAGAAGCGACGATCAGTTTCGTAATGATGGACTATGCCGTCGTCGAAAGTGTCGTCGATTTTAGCCACTATTTGCTCGCATTGGTGGTGTTTCGACAACACTTGCTCGTATCCAACCAGTTTCTCGCTGAATAGGCCCTTTTCGACAAACAAGGGCAAGAACGACAAGCTTTGTTGGATTGGCGATACCGAGCCGTTGCCAATCAAGAGCCCCTTCAATCTGTACTTGACTGTGCTATTGTCGTTACTGTTGTGTTTTAAGATTCCGTCGGCCACGTACGGGATGTACTGCCCGGCATAGCTCTCGCCGGCTAAGTAAATGTCCTTGGCCAAGTCTTCGGGGAACACCTTGAAATAGTGGTGTAAGAAGATCAAGAAGTAGTCACGCACCTGGGCGGAGTCGGAGTAGTAGTCGTCAGTGACACTCAAACCAACGCCGCCCGGCTGGTCTACGTATACTATGTCGCTTGTTTTGTGCCATGACCCGTTGTTCAAGTACACTTCCCCGTTTTTGTTGATCCTGAACGGGCCGTTTTCCATTAAGGCGCCCTCCATGGACGAGCAGCCGGGCCCGCCGTTGAACCAGAAGGTGATGCGGTCGCGTTTGGCAAGCGGCAAGTTTGCATCGTGGAACTTCCAAAAGAAGTAGTTTGTGTTTGTCGTGGCGTTGATCTCGAGTTGTCCTGCGTACATGGTTGGAATCTCATCGTGGGGTATATTCTTATAAAGTCCCGGCAAGTTCGTGACTAAGAAGCTCGACCTCAACTCATGGTCAATTGTAGGTAATGCAATGGCAACACAGGCTAGCAATAGTGGGACAACAAACATGTCGCGGAGATAACTGGAGATAACAAAAAAGGGCTGGAAAAATAATATGCCATAGAAGAGGGACACTTGCCTTGCCAGGTTCCACTGTTCTACTTTTTGTCAACAAATTCCGATGTTTATATTCTCACTATATATTTGAAGGCTCTACATTCCAGATGTTCTCGGCGTACTCGTCAATACATCTATCACTGGAGAAGAAACCCATATTTGCAACGCTCCATACCGACTTCTTGACCCATCCAAACAAATGGTCGTCATCTTTGGAGTCACCACCATGGTGGCCAAACTCCTTTTCCAACTTCTCGTGAGCTTCTAAAAACAAATCAAAATCATCTGTAACCAAATAGTAATCGCCGTGATCCCTGATACTTTCAATCAAAGCTTTAAACTCATTGGGATTACCAAACTTGCCCAGCTCAATAGACTCAAACACCAACTGTAACCTTTCAGGGATGGAAACACCGTGGACAAAATGCGAGTGTCTGATTTCGTCGACTGACTCGGCCAAATTACCAAACAAGAAGATGTTATCCTCGCCGATTTCCCTTGTGATTTCGACATTTGCACCATCAACAGTACCAATGATCAATCCACCGTTCAACGCAAACTTCATGTTGGAAGTTCCCGACGCCTCGGTGCCCGCGGTTGAAATGTGGTTAGATAAGTCGGACCCAGGACATATGATCTCGGCTTTCGACACGTTGTAGTCGGGGATGAACACCACCTTCAACAAGTTGTCAATGGTGTCGTCGTTGTTTATAACCTCGCCCACCTTGTTGATCAAGTGGATAATCGTCTTGGCCATGTAGTACCCTGGGGCGGCTTTACCGCCAAAAATCGACGCTTTGGAGATGTAGTAGTTCTTTTTGATCTCATCAATCGTTTTACCTTGTTGCTGCAACTGCTTGATGTGCAAGTACCGGTAGATGACGGCGAAAATGTTCAATTGCTGTCTTTTGTACTCGTGGATACGTTTCACTTGAACGTCGAAAAGCACGGTTGGATCAACGTCAACGTCGCATTCACTCTTGATCAATTCAGCCAATCTTCTCTTGTTGTCGAATTTAATGGCATCCCATTGTTTTAAAAAGCTAACGTCATCAATAAACGACTCCAATTTCTTCAATCTGCCTAAATTGGTTAAATACTCATAATTTGGATCATTGAGCTTTTCCGATATCAACTTGGCCAATTTGGGATTGGCTTGTCTTAACCAACGTCTTGGTGTGATTCCATTGGTCACGTTAGTGAACTTGTCCTCGCCAAATACTTTTACAAAGTCTTTGAAGATGGTTGTTTTAATCAACTCAGAGTGTAATTCGGCAACACCATTGACCTTGTGGGAGCCAATAATTGCAAGATACGCCATTCTAACCTGTTTGGGATTGCTTTCTTCAATCACAGATACGCTAGTTAACAAACCACGATCGTCGGGGAATTTTTGCTCGACACTCTTTAAAAAGTAGAAATTGATATCGTAGATGATCTCCAAGTGTCTTGGCAACAACCTGCCCAACAAATCGACGGGCCACTTCTCCAACGCTTCCGCCATAACTGTGTGGTTTGTATAAGCAAACACTTGGGTTACAATGGCCCACGCGTCGTGCCAACTCAAATCTTCTAAATCAACAAGGATCCTCTGCAATTCAACGATGGCCAACGTTGGATGGGTGTCGTTCAACTGTATGGCGACCTGTTCGGGGAACTTTTTCCAGTTTGTCTTGTGGTTCTTTTTGAATCGACGCACAATATCATGCAACGAAGCTGCGACCCAGAAATACTGTTGTTTCAACCTCAACTCTTTACCCTTTTCAAAGTTATCGTTGGGGTACAAAACAGACGTGATTGACTCTGCTCTCTGTTGTGCAGCTACCGACTGCTGATAGTCACCAGCATTAAACTTTGTGAAATCAAATTCATTGGTTGGTTGCGCATTCCACAATCTCAAATTATTGGTATTTTGGGTATTGTACCCTGGGATTGGAAAGTCAGCTGCAACTGCTAAAACACGTTCGCCACCATTCCAAATTTTCTTGATTTTGCCCGTGTTTGGATCTTGCTGCTCCTCGTAAACATAACCATAAAAGTCAACTGGAATCTGGATCTCTTTCCTATCCAAAACCCACGGGTTTGAGTACTTCAACCAATAGTCGGGGGTCTCAATCTGATAGCCGTCGATAATCTTTTGTTTAAAAATACCGTACTGGTAGTTCAATCCGTACCCCCATCCGCTGTAGTTTTTCGAGGATAAACTGTCGACAAAGCAAGCAGCCAATCTTCCCAACCCGCCGTTTCCTAACGCGGCGTCGGGCTCTTGGTCCAAGACTTCTTCCAAGTTGAAGCCCAAGTCAGTCAAGGACTTTTTTGTGTTTGTTTCGCATTTCAAATTGATCAATGCATTATCCATAGCTCTCCCCATCAAGAACTCTAATGATAAGTAGTAAACACGTTTCCCGTCCTGGATGGTCTGTCTCTGCTGGGTGTTTGCCCAATCTATCACCAATGCGTCTCTGATGGTGTTTGACGCAGCCTGGTAAGCAGCCAAGTTATCGCAATTATACATTGACCGGCCCAACGACGTTTCAACATGTTTGACAAACTCTTCTTCAAACTTGTCAGGCTCGTCGACGATTGACTTGATGAAATTGATCTTTCTGGAGTCGTCGTGGCCCAAATTGTGGCCCCCATTGTGGCCGCCCAATTTCTTTTCTAACAAGTCGAATTGCGAGTACTTGAACCAAATGTGTTTTGCCGACTCGGGGATGGAGGCATCCAAAGCGATGATTTGGTTAGGGGTGAACCCGGTGTTTGTTCTTTTTAATTTGGGTTGAGGCAATGTTGATGGAGTAAGGTAATCCATCGACATGGTGGTGGGGACAATTGAAGAGGTTAATTGAGGTGATATAAAAATGGATGCGATTTAGGGGTGGAGGTGATGAAAATATATAACGATTTCCCACTGGGCAGATAAAAAATGTGGTGGTGGTGGTGGTAGTGGTGGGATGGCAGTATCGGCAGCAATCGCTAGAGCCAGAACGCACCACCAGGGCCCCCTCCCCCCCATGTTTGTCTCTCTGCAGCAATAAAAAAATAATACGGAGTAAAATGTGAGGAGGGTAAGAGATAAGTAATTGTGCATATTTAAAATTAGTAAGTTTAGTAAATATTGATGTATGTATCTTTGCTTTGATATTCTCACGCAATTTTATCAATCACTCAACCAGTTGTATATAACACGGTAATAAGAAAGTCGGAGATTTGACTAATTGTTTACAAGCGTAGATAAGCCTGTAAACTACGATATATGACATTGTTTCCGCTATTTAACTAGTCTAGGGGGGTTAGTTGGCGAACTGAAACAGAACAAGATGGGAAAAAAGAATAAAAAAATATTAGAGGGTATTAGGGGGTAGAAACCAGGAGGCTTTTTTCTCTTCTGTTTCTGTTATCAAGTCATCATCTGATGGGTGACTGAAATTCTAGATGGGTTGATAGATGAGCGTTGGCATCATTTTATTGTCTGATTCGTTCGTCGAGACACTGTTTCTACAAACTTACGAAATCCAGTTTGGTTAACAATTTGTTGAATTTGTTACCCACGCCTCAAAATCAATTTGGACGCCAACCAAATCACCTGTTTCCAAGTCAGGGGCACTTAAAAACTACAAGTCCCACTATGATAACCTTTATCTACTACAATGCTTACTATACTACTTCCAAAGACAAAGTTTACCAGGTTTACAATATTTTGGTTAGTAGAGATTACATAATGAGTTTTTAGTTTTTGATCAAACATTCACCAGAAGAAAAAAAATATTTCACGCACTCACGAATAAACTTTGAATATTGACATATTGCATACAGTTTTATCATGTCTGAAGAATATCCCCCCACTTCAATTGTCCTAGCTAAAGTCAAAGGATATCCAGCATGGCCAGCTATGGTCCTAGATGAAGAATTGCTCCCATCCAATATACTATCCAAAAAGCCCAAGCCAAAACAATCATCAACGTCACAGTCACCCAAAAAGACGTCCAATGCTAAGATATCGCTCCCAGTGAGGTTTTTCAGCGATGACACGTACATCTGGATTAACACTACCGACATCAAGCCATTAACCAAGGACGACATACAGGCGCATTTTGCTGTCTCATCCCAGAAACGTCGAAAAGATAATTTATTAGAGAGAGCATTTGAGTTGGCTAATGATCCACCTGAGATGGAGTTGTTCATAACATATGGGTCCAGAGCTGCGCCGCCTAGCGATGAAGAAGACCTTTTGGACGAAGTCGTGGATGAAGACGACGTTATAATAACGAAACCAGTCAAGAAAGCTAAAGTTGAAAAAGAAAAGAAACCCTTGGTTAGTAAGAAACAAGCTCGGGAAAACGCAAGGGAGCGCGCAAAGGAAAGACAGCGAGAAATGGATGCTGAAATCTGGGCTGGATACGACTCAGATTGGGGTCTTGATGATTTCAACAATTACGACTACCAAAGTGGTAATTATATATTTGAAAGCGCAAACAAGCAGCAAGATGTGTTTGACAGTATTGACTTTAATGACTTGACAAAGTTGAATCTCAAATTTACCAAGATTGAAGACAAGTTGTTGCCATTGATAGTGAATACTGAGTTTACCAAGGAGGAAAAGGATACAATTGACGCTCAATTGAACTTGTTGGATGATTTACTCGATGACATACCCAGAAGTTTGATCAATAAGTCAAAGTTGTTGCGAGGTTTGATTTTGAACCAACGACAAATACCTGGTGACGACGCCAAGGACGAGAAATACATTCAAAGTTTGAAAACAAGGGTTGAAAAGTTTTTAAGTAGGTTGGATTTGAAAATAAGGCAAAACACACCCGAAGAGATGATTGATAAGTTGCAAGAGGACAAGAATGACAATAATACCGAGAATAACACTGAAAACAATACACCAGCGGTCGAGGTGTCGATTGGGAATGGAACAGGTAACAGCGGTGATGTTAAAATAGAAGAGAATGGCTCGTAATTAATATACATTTACTCAAGCATGATTTTTAATCTTTGTCGTTTGGCGATGTGCGTTTGTTTGCTGGTGGTGATAATTCTAGTAATCAGTGAGAACAAGGTGTGTAATTTTTTGAATTTCACTTGATTCCCGTTGTTCAAGTATATCTTGATTTGTTTAATTAATATTTGTGATCTCTTTGATTCGAGGTAGTATATAAACAATTGGCGCTTTAACGATTTAAATTGTGAAAATTCCAATTGGTTATTGCTGATGAGGAATTCCAATAGTTGAATTGTCTTTGTTTTGACCTCAATCAAGTATATCAATTCGTGAATGAGGTCTAAGCGCGTGTATAATGAACCCATTTGGATTGGAAATGATTTTGGAAAATTTACAAATTTTACAAAATTTACAAAATTTACAAATTTCTACAAAATTGTAAACACTAGATTTTTGTATGTAAAGTATAATACAGTTGCTGTTGCAAAGGTAGAAATAAAGAATTGATAAAGTGTAGATAAAGAAGTGATAAAGAAGTGGTGTGTATTTGAATATAAGTAGACGCCAGTATTGTGGTTGTTAAAACAGTGATATCAGATGTGGGAGTGAGATTTGCGTAGGTCGTGCAGATAATAAACGTGTAGACCCATACACCAGTATATACAGAGGTTGTCGCATAGTCTTAATAATTTTTCATTGTGTTTTTCTCTCAATTACTAAGTCTCCGATTTTTTTAGTGTTTTTTTAACTCATGTGTGTGTCGTGCAATGCTCAGAATCAAATATTCCCAAAAAGTTTTTTTATTTTTTTATTTTTTTTTATTTTTTTTTTTTTTATTTTTTTATTTTTTATTTTTTATTTTTTTTATTTTCTACACATTTTAATTTTTGTCCTATTAATCTTTGTTTGACGAAATAGGGAAATAGTCAACAGTAATACTAAATATATTTTTAAAACCAAAACGATCAATTATTCAACTGTATACCTAGACTATATTACACAATAGTAATTACCATCTCACACTGATCACCAAGTACGTAAACAACCCACACACACACCCACACACACACATTGACACCCACAACTACGCAATTTTTTTTTGTCCTTGTTGTTGTTGTTGATGATGTTGTTGTTGTTGTTTTCAAGACATATTTTTTTTAAACAAAAACAAAACATACTAACTGTTTGAATGTAGTTTACAATGTCTGCTAAAATAGAAGATGGCAATGAGTTTGAGCAAGGCTCGAATGGGGGCAACAACATAAAGGTCAACACAAGTAATGTTGGTGCCGTACCAGATGATGATGACGATGATGATGGTCCAAGCTCAGGATCAAAACAAAAGGAAAGAAGAAAGATAGAAATCAAGTTTATCCAAGATAAGTCGAGACGTCATATTACATTTTCAAAAAGAAAAGCAGGAATCATGAAAAAGGCGTACGAATTGAGTGTTTTGACCGGCACCCAAGTTTTATTATTGGTTGTGAGTGAAACAGGGTTGGTTTACACCTTTACTACTCCAAAATTACAACCTTTAGTCACGAAATCAGAAGGTAAAAATTTGATCCAAGCTTGTTTGAATGCGCCCGAGGAAGGTTTAGGCGACGATCAAGGAGATCAAAGCGACGGCAACGAAGGCGAGTCGCCAGAACAAAGTCCAGCACCTGTTCAACCGCAAGCTCAACAACAAGCTCAACAACCCCAGCAAGGACCACCTCCACCACACCACCAACAACAACACGCAGCAGCCATTGCTCACTCGCAGGTGGTGCAACAACAACAACAACAACAGCAGCAACAACAACAACAACAACAGCAGCAGCAGCAACAACAACATAATCAACATAACCAGCAGATTCCACCTATACCTTCGCACGGGTTGCAACACTACAATCAGAATAATCCCCAGGGCCACCCTGGACAGCCAGGTATTCCATTACAACAGAATTACGGCGATTACCAATACTTTCAGAATATGCAAAATAGTAATAACATACCTAACCAGCAACAATATCAATAAAGTAAAAAAGAAAAAAAAAAAAAGACGAAACGGTATACACACATGGTTTCTATATTATAGTTTTTATATAAGATTTATTTTTTTTATAGGTTTTCTTTGTTTTTATATCTGTTTATTTTGATACTATTGATGGTGTTTTTTTGATACCTTTAGTTGATGACTTTTCTTTTTTGCAGCTCAATTACCAGATTAAGAACATCTTAGTGATTGATTGTGGGCTTTTTTTTTTTTTTTTTCTGTCTCGTCATCCCAATAAGGTAATGGTCAATTTCTGTATTTATACATTGCACAAGTGGCTAGCAAACAATGTACTGTTGTGGTGAAAGCAGGTATTTGACCAAAGAGTAAGTGATAAAGAAATTTTTACAAAATATTATTATAATTAGATAAACTTGACCTGACTGATTCATCTATTCATGGAGGGATAACTAAGTCCCGTTCTATTATTTTTTATTATCTTTTCCTTGTGGTGGGTTGACTTGTAAACATCCACACATACATACATATACAATATATACAAACACAGGTAAAATATAGTGTTGACGCTATAAGCGAGTTCAAGCACGGATACTGCATCAGCGTACATTTGAGTCGTGAGAAGCATCGATGTGCTGGCAACTTTAAAAAGAAACCACAACTGCAAAAAGTGATGATCTCTTTCCATGGACGAATTTGCCATAAAAAATAATAAATAAAAAAACACAGTCCAAGCGTGATGGTAAAACTAAGACCATGGTTAAGAAACATAAATTACGCAAGGCGAGAAGCAAATAAAAGTAGATCAAGTTTGTCAACAACCCTCAGGATGTAAATATAATATTTCCCTGTGTAATGCAAAGATTCTAGGAAATTGCAAACCATGGGTTGCAACAGAGACACAAGGGTCGGAGATGGAGGTGGTCAAGGGTAGTACTACTACTACTAGTGTAATTGGGAACAATCTGGTGTGCGGAGTTGTGCGTGCAGCTGCTTGAGATTGCATGAGTGGTGATATAGTGTGTCCTCCAACATGTAATATAGCATTGTCAGTGCCAAACAACATAGTTTACTTCAAACACCATTAAAAATAAATGAGTGAAGTTAATAAAAATTGGAGGGATATAAAATGCCGGGAGAATTTCGTGAAAAAAATGAGATATATTTGCTTGTTTAATTATCAGCCCATTTGACCAGTTTGTGAACAACAAGATAGAGTGTGTTTATATATATATATATATATACTAGCAACTATTTCCAGTATAGCAAGTGATAGATCTAACAAGAGTCTCAAGAAAAAGACGCTGTTGGATAATTTTGTATTTTTTTGCTTTTTTTAAAGTTTTATTTTTTTTATTTTTTTATTTTTTTTGTTGCAGAAGAAAATTGGATATTTTAACACAAACAGCAGAAGTTCATAACCAACAGTATCATTTTTTATATATTTTATCATCCCACCACTCCAACCACCAATTGTACAACTGTATCTAGTACTATTACTATTTGAATTATACACCCACAACAACTACAACAACAACTACAACCCCCCAGTCTGTACCAACCCACTCACCCACTCACCCACCATTACAATAAAAATACCCCAGTTTAGAATTATCAATAGATTATAAATCAGACATCTTTGTCTTTACCAACAACAAGATAGACAAACACATTACAAGAGGTATTTCCAAATACACACAAACACAAACACAAACACAAACACAAACACAACCCTCATAGTGCAAAGCCAACTATCTCAATTTTCACGCGGCTTATACATCATCCACCCACACACAAATCACATAGATTTTTCAGTCCCAGTTACACATTTGCGGACGGACTAGTTTTATTATTTAAACTGGAGACAATTTACTACCACAGAGTCAAACTTTATCTTTCGACTCCCTCCCCCCAGATTGTGAAGAGTTGATTTTTGATTTTTGATTTTTGATTATTAATTTTATTTTTTTTTTTTCCCTTTTTGAATCTTTTCCTTTTTGATAACTATTTTCCAAAGCTTGACGATTCACTTTCCTTGAATTTGGTTAGACAAAAGTGAAGAAATTGAAAAAATCAACAATAACAAAATCAACAATCACTTAAAATCAACATTGTTTTGACTATTGACTATTGAATATTCAATTTTCAAGTTTCACCTTTTTATTATCGCCAAAAGTTATTCCCAATCGGTAGATATTTACAGTTTATTTTTCGGTTATATAGAGTTGATGTATCATGATTTTTGAAGTTACAAAACAAAAGGCTAATCCAAACCAACATAGAAGCAGCAACAGCAACAGCGGCAGCAACATCAACATTAACAACAGCCTCCAACCGCCTCAATTGGGCGACCAGCTGCACCAGACTTATTCGCTCTCGCAGCCATATGACCAAGTTGCATTTTCACAAATGCAACAACAACAACAACAACAACAACAGCAACACGGTCTACATCCAAACCACCATCCACAACATGGTAATATACAACAACAACAACCAATGTGGAACACGTCGTTTATGTTGCCGCAACGAAGAAATTCAATGATTGACTCGAAAAATATTTGGTCGTCAAACAACATATGGTCTCTGGAACCCAAAAACCCACAATTGTTGGGCAAACAACCTGAAAACTATACCAGTTTGAATCAAGTGAGATCGTCGCTGATTACCGAGTCTATGTTGCAGCCACCACCACCACCACCACCACCAGCTCAGTTGGATGATAGTAGCGAATTGGTGTCGTCTTCGACATCGCCACCAGAGTTGTTTTCAGACAATCTAAGAAGACATTCGTACACCGATGGGTTTACAACTACAACCACAAACAGCTTAAACACCGCGTCTAATGCATTGACGGACGAGAATGTGGTGCAAATGGTTGATGGGTACTTTGAGAGCGATCCGCACGAACGGGTCAAGGTGACGATGCAGTTGTTGAATGATCGGTTTTTTGACGAGGAGAAATTTCTAAGCGATGCTTACCAGTTGCCCAAGTTTCCAATTGAGTCGTCGTTGAGAAACTACCAGTTGATTTTGGTTGGGTTCAAGGCTGGCCGAATTGATGTGTTTTATTTGCCAACGTCGCAGATTAACCCCGAGCTCGCCAAGTTGAAGGTGGGCGACTTGGTTATTGTTGAAGCTGACCGTGGACGAGATTTGGGTAAAGTTTTCAAGATGAATGTGTCGATAGATGAGGCGAGATTGTTAAAGTTGTTGCAATTTCAGGAACAACAAGCTGCATTGAATGAGCATTTGGAACTTGACGATTTGTCAGTGAAGAACATGTCGGCGGATGCTCAACCACAGCAATCACAACAACAGCTGCATTCGGCACCCTCGTCGTCGTCGTCACCACCAACGTTGCACTTTCCAAAGTCTGTGTTGGCGTTGGCTCAGCCAAACGAAGTGTTTCAGATTTTGAACAAGAAGCAAGATGAGGAAAAGGCGTGCCGGTTGTGTTTGGCCAAGATTGCAAATGCAACTAGTCTGTGCATGCTTGGCGGTTTGAGCTCACCTGCAACGCAGGACTTGCTACAAATGAAGTTGATTGATGCCGAGTATCAATTTGATCGCAAAAAGTTGATTTTCTACTACTCGACATCAAAGAGAATAGATTTTAGAGACTTGGTACGAGAATTGTTTAGAATATACAAGACGAGAATATGGATGTGTGCAGTGACTGGCAAGCCGTATCAGATTTCGAGAAAGAATTCGAGTCCAGTGTTGAATGTGTTTAATAATCCGTTTTCGCAGGATCAGCCAACTGCAACAGCAACAACACAAGCACCAGGACCAGGACCAGGGCCATTGCCACCGCAGCAAGTGTCACTGAATGTTGGGTTTGCAAACCAGGATGTGCCACGCCGATTTTTTGACTCGAGGCTGTACCAGGGATACAACAGTCAGCAGTTTGTCAAGCGGGAGCCGCAGCAGAATGCTAAAGAGGATGAGAGTTTGAATTTGAATTTGAATTTGAACTTGAATGATGAGAATAATAATAATCATGACAATACTGAATCGCTCGTGTTGAAGTCTTTGGTTGATTCGATAAATTACTGATTAAAACATTGACAAGGTGAATTTTTCACAGTGACTAGAGTTGCAATGACTACAATATTCAAGATAGTTTAGGATATATATAAATATATATAGTTTTTTCTAAAAGTAAATAAGAACGAAAACAACTATTGTGCAACTTACAACTTACAACTTACAACTATTGTGCAAGGTGTCGATGAGGCATCATATTAAATCGGTGTGTATTCTTATTAAATATTTAATCAATATTTTTCCCATTTCCACAAGGACTCGTTTGGGTTGACCAACTCGTTGTGCAACTCGCTAAAGTACAATCCCTTGTCCAAGCCTTGGGCGATAATCACTTGTAAATAGTACAAAAAGTCCTTTGGATCGAACCCGGCGTCCAATTTCTTGATAAAGTCCTGTTTACCTTGTTCAGCTGAGATTTCCGACTTTGGCTTGATTGCCTTGCCGTCCAACTTGTTCTTGGAGTATGTGTTAACCACGTCCTCGACGGTGATGACATCACTTGATACTCTGAGTGTGTCGGGCAACTTGGATACAGGCAAGGTGGAGACGGACAAGATGACTTTTCCGACATCTGGCAATTTTGACACGTTGAATTTCTGTTTAATGTCACCAATCAAGTTGAGGTCGTTGTTGGAGTCGATACCAACGGCGCCGACCCAGTCGTACAAGAATGCGTTTGGTGCAGCAAACAATGAGGTGATAATGTCGACGACTTTGACACCAGGGATGGCACGCAAGTTTTCGGAATGCTTTGTTTTTAAGCCCAAAAAGCCAGGCACATAGGTGCTTGTCTGGGTCAAGTCTGTGCCAAACTGGGAAGGAATGAACAATTTAGGTTTCACCAATGATGCCAACTTCTCGGTGTGTTCGAACACAGTAGGGTTAGGCTCGGTTAATTCGACGATAACGTCGGTGCCCTTTAATTTCTCAGCCAAAGTGTCCACCTGTGCCAAATCCCCCGTGATGTATTCGACCTTGTCGGTTGACTTGACTTCTTTTCTGGTGATGGCTTTGACTGGGTACTGGATCTTGTCGTCGAATATGCCTGATTCGATAGCTGCAATGACGTGTTTGCCAATGAAACCGTGTAAACCAATGACTGCAATGGAGACCTTTGACATGTTAAAACTGTGTTTGTAGTTGTAGTAGTTGAAGTAGTTGATGTAGATGAAGTAGTTGAAGTAGTTGTTTGTAGTTGTTTGTAGTTGTTTGTAGATGAGGGATGGGAAATTAGGGCTGATGGCGGATCGACCCCATATTTATACCGCTGAGCCTGTGTATCTTGGACTGGGAATGGTGGTGGTGGTGGTGGTGGCTTCACTCGTAACCCCTTGATGATGCACAACCGCTAATTCAACAGCTGACTAACGCTGCCGCACTCGAGTATACGTAGCTTACATAATCTTAGTAAGCTTACAAACTGTGGCTCGAGACCTATTTGTCAGAACTTAACGTCAGGAATTTTGTAATATTGACACTGGCAGACGATAACGTGCAAGTATCACACTGGTTGGGTTTGGCTGTGTCAAGCGCAGCTGGACGGTGTTGGTGGATTGAGGTTGCGACGCTGATTGACGCTGGCAGGTCAACCCGACATCGACGGCGGTAGAGTTTGGAGATCTAGCACGAGACCATTTACGCATTATGGATGTCTGTCGAGTGACTAGCAAGCCGTGTCTCAAGATAAGCGACATCATGAGCAAAGTCACGTGTCGTTAGAGCCATAGCAGTTGGAATCAGGACGAAGATTGACAAGGGGAAGCGAGAAGAGTCCGAGTATACAAGGACAATGATTCACCCAATTGGTTATAACAATATTCAACGTGATTAGATCCGACGTTCAACCTGGGAATAACATTTCAAGAGAGGTAGAAAACAGGCGAGTCTACGTTGGATGCCATTTCGCAGCCAAACAGCCAGGTGTCAGGCGAGTCTACGTTGGATGCCATTTCGCAGAAAAACAGCCAGGTGTCAGGTGCCATTTCGCAGCCAAACAGCCAGATGTCATTAGGTATATAAATGTATATGCTCTGTGTATTTTCTAGTACTTTCCCCATTTCCACAAGGACTCATTTGGATTGACCAACTCGTTGTGCACCTCACTAAAGTACAACCCCTTGTCTAACCCTTGGGCGATGATCACCTGTAAGTAATAAAACAAGTCTTTCATATCGAAACCAGCCTCCACTTTCTTGATAATGTTCTGTTTACCTTCTTCAGCGGAGGTGACCGTCTTTGGCTTGATCTCCCTGCCGCCCAACTTGTTCTTGGAGTAGGTGTTGATCACGTCCTCAACGGTGACGACATCACTAGCTACCCTTATAACGTCGGGCAATTTGGACACCGGCAAGGTGGAGACGGACAAGACGACGTTTCCGATATCTGACAATTTTGCAACGCTGAATTTTTGCTTGATGTCGCCAACCAAGTGGAGCTCGTTGTTGGAGTCGACACCAACGGCATTGATGGAGTCGTATAGGAATGAGTTTGGCTCGAAAAACAACGAGGTGATAATCTCAACCACCTTGACTCCAGGCGAAGCAGCGCGTAAACTCTCCGAGTGGGCTGTTTTCCACTGCAAGAGCCCCGGCACGTAGGTGTCTGTCTGGTGCAAATCCATGCCAAACTGGGTTGGAATGAACAATTTAGGTTTCACCAACGACGTCAACTTCTCGGTGTACCCGAACAAGGCAGGATTAGGCTCGAGCAACTCGACAATGACATCGGTACCGGCCAACTTTCCAGCTAAAAAGTCGACTTGCGATAAGTCGCCAGTGATGTACTCGATCTTGGCGGTTGACTTGACTTGTTTTCTGGTGATGGCCTTGATTGGGTATTGGATCTTGTCGTCGAATATCCCCGACTCAGCAGCGGCAATGACGTGTTTACCAATGGCTCCGTGGAGGCCAATGACAGCGATTGAAACTTTCGACATGATGAAATTTGAGTTTGCTACATGACAGCGTAAACGTGAAACTCACCAGGTATATATATGTATACTAATTCAGGCGGTGGTAGCGATGGGGGGTGTCGCCCGCAACCAAACAGCTGAGTAAGCCGAGACGCACCCATCCATGATGTTGCTCGGAGATAACACAACAGAGGAAACAATGTCTGCTGCAACTAGTACGCCACCACGACTGGAGACCTCTCCCGGGCGGAATGTTGCATCTGGTGGTTGCTGACGTGATCACTACCAACTCAGTCGGCCATCGTGGTGGCGTGTCACTGGCGATAGTATATGTTAGCCGTGGGTTGCACCGTTTAGGAAAGATTCGGATCCGAAAGGGTGTTTAACACAATGACAGCAAATATGGTAGCACTATGGCTAACCATGAAGAATTGCACGACCTATGGCGGCACCAACATATATTTACAAAGGCAATACTTTTAAGTGAGGCAGACTTTAGAGGTAGTCTCTACCCCTTCTTGCTTGTTTTTCGCCAGACTTTGGCACGGTGGTGAGAGAATTACTGGGGGATGCTTTTTATTCGTGTATTCGTCTAATGTACCCTACTTCGTGCTCACCTGTTTCCCACCTTCTTGGTTTACCTGCTCGTTGTCCAATGTTATCCACTTCTCATCGCGATGGTACAGTTTATCAACAACTAGTCTACCGTTGCACCACACTTTGGCACAGTTCCGATCATCACCGCAAAACACCCATTTGCCCAACAAATCACGATACTTTTGTATTTTGTCGTCGTGGTCCATTGCGTCAACCGGTTTCTGCCAGTCAAACACGTCAATTTGGCTGTTTCTAGCCTCCAAGTCAATCAACTGGGCGTCAAACTTTTTGCCCACCTCAAACGACCCAATCGTGTCCTTGAGTCCAACGGCTATGGCACCGCCCATGGTCGCCATGTAGATCCCGTCCTTGATCGATATCTTTTCATTTTTTTCACCAGCCTTTATCGATATCTTTTCATTTCTTTCTGATATCTTTTCATTCCCCCCATCCTTCATGGCCAAGTGGTGGCTGACGAGGATCGAATGCTTGATGATGGCGAGGATCGACGACTCAAACCCGCCACTGACATCGGTGCCCAAACTCACATTGAGCCCGTCGCGATACAAGTACTTGTACACTGGAGCCTCGCCGCTGGAGATAAATGTGTTGGACGTGGGACAATGCGACAACGAGCAATTCTTCAGCTTGATCAACGCCACTTCGTCGTCCGTCAAGTGGATGGCATGGGCCAAGATTGTGTTTTGGCCAAGCAAGTTGTGTTTCTCATACACCGATGCGTAGTCCTTGCAGTCGGGGAACAAGTTCTTGACCAACTCAATCTCCTGTTTGTTCTCGCTAATGTGTGTTTGGATCGGCAACTGCTTCACCACGCTCAAGCTGCCCAAGTAATTCAACAACTTCCTCGTGCACACTGGCGCAAACCTAGGGGTGATTATCGGTTTGACCAACGTCTCATTATCGGGGTTGACGGCTTCAATATGGTCAATGATCTTGTTCATCGATGCAACACACTCGTCGTAGCTCTCCTCGTATGCGCAAAACGTCTCGTTGTGATCCATGCACACTTTGCCCACGAACCCGCGCTGGCCCAGCTCCAACAACATATCGGCAAAGAGGTTTGTCGTGTCGGCGTCGATGGTAGTAAAGTACGACGCACACGTCGTGCCATTCATCATTGTTTTCTCAATCACTTTCAGGTAAACGTGTCTTGCAAATGCCATCTTGTCCTTGTCGGTGCCGAATCGAAGCTCGAGCGGGAACGTGTAGTCGGTCAACCAGTCCAACAACGGCGTGTTCAACCCGATCCCAACGTTGGGATACTGCGATGCGTGGATATGGGTGTCAACGAACCCGGGGACCAAGAATTTGGTTGGCTCGTGCGAGTAGTCGATAAACTCAAAGTACCCCAACGAGCCTATCTCTGTTTCAGACCCTAAACCGTGTCTATATCTGTATCTGTGATTGCTTTGCTTCCTGTGGGCTACGAAGAACTCGATCGGCGACTGGTTGTCGTGCTCATTGGGCTTGTAGTTCTTCTCGATAAAGTCAATTTCGCCTTGTTCGTTGACGCCAACCAAAGTGTTGACATTGATCTCGAGATTGTCAAGCGTCGGCGTGTGCACAAACGTCCCGTAGAACAACAGGTAATGGATCCTGTGCGTCGCCTTGACGTTTAGCCTAGTGGTGGCCCGATGGTCATGGTCATGGTTGTGGTTATATTGTGTCATCTTCCAACTTTCAACAAAAGGGACTCTGACGGGGAATGCAACCTGGTATTTATAGTGGCTCCACTACGATTGCTACTGTATGTTGGTTTACTTTGCAGGGTGGGTTCTGGTGATTGTGTGTTTAAAGTTTGGGGACAAAAAAAAAAACAATGGTGTCAAACAAAAACAAGATAAACTACGGGGTACCAACGGAGATTCCGCCGGAGAAAAATAAACTAGGAACAACTACAAAGGAACAACTAACAAACAACTGCACAACACAACACGGGTTCGGATAGATCCAGGTTTAGGTTCATTTTGCAGCCACAGCAGCAGCAATAGTGAGTCAATATTATAATTTGCAATCATGTTTCCGCCGTTTCGTAGGGGAAAATCAACCAGAACAAAGGGTTCAGTTTCCGTTACAGTTTCAGCTTCAGTTTCCAGTAGTATTAGAGTTCCTTTTTCGAAAATCGTAAAAACCAGTGTTTATTTTTGTATTTAAATGTAATTTATTATAATCAAGAAAGTCAAACGTGTTATTTTTATGTTATTTTATTTGCAGGTGGTATCCAGAAAGGTTGAGTTGGGTGTGGGTGTGGGGGGAGTCTATAACAAAGCGGCACCAATCAAACCTGCAACTGCACCCAATCCGACCTTGTTAGCTGCACCGGCACCTGATTGAGTAATAACTGATTGAACAGCACTAGTCTCTGATGAAGTAGATGAAGCCAATGTAGTTTCGACAACTGGGGAGCTAGCAGCAGCAGCAGATGATGATGATGGTTCAACTTCGGCTGAGGATTCTGGAGCAGCAGATGATGAAGGCGACGATTCTTCACTGGCTGTTGATTCAGCAGCTGAGGACGATGATGATGGAGCAGCAGAAGAAGAAGATGGAGCAGCAGAAGATGATGAGGATGGTGCTGCTGATGATGATGGAGCAGCAGAACTTGAGCTTGGTGCTGATGATGATGATGGAGCAGAACTTGAGCTTGGTGCTGAAGAGGATGAGCTCGAGGATGAGCTCGATGAATTTGACGAGTAGCCTGAACATGAAGATTTGAAAGCTGATTTAGCTGAGTCGTAGTCTCCATCAGGACATTGGCTGCTCAAACACGAGTCAACATCAGAAGACAAGTTTGAGCAAACACAGGACAAATCATTCAATCCGGAGCATTTTGACGATTTTTCCACTTGTGACACACAGGCCAACAAACATGCTGGTGGGGTGGCGACGGCGGTAGATAAGACGGAAGCCAAGGCTAACAATGTTGATATCTTGAATACGGAGGTAGTAGCAGCCATAACGAACGTGTGGGTGGTGATTCTAATCTAGTCTGGACAAGGTGGAAAAAGAGAGGGAAAAAAAAAGAAGGTGAATCTCTCAATTTGGCGAAAAAATGAAAAATACAAAAACGTAAACAAACAACGTGCACTCACCAAATTTAACTATAAATAGAAATGTCCATTGCAAGTCTAGATCCACCTAAAACCTCACTTTGCTCCGCAGCTGGCATCCGTCATACAACAAGTTGATGTCAAACTTGTCCACTTGGAGGTTCATAATCGCCATAATTTTAATGTCCAACTCGTTGTTCAAGTACTTCCTGAGTAGGCCCATCGAGTCGTCGTTGGGGTTGATCTTGATCGGCAATCGCTGCGTTTGGTAGATTCCCGGCGGCACAATCAACACTTCTCGCCGCGACAAGTGGCCCAACACAATGTCGTTGTACTTGGCCTGCGCCGAGTAGATCTCGACAAAAATCTCTGCATTGTTGATTGGATTATACACTTTCAACTCGACTTCGGACGTCACAATGTGAATAATGACTTCAACGATAAACGGACTGCGGTACTGGTCAATCTCGTTCGTTTTGAATCGTAGCTGCGGCAATGGCACGTTGCGTATCGTGATTTGCTCTACCAACTGGTTCAACTGCGCATTCGTGAGCACTTGGTTGTTTGAAACGTCAATCGAGAGGTTTTTGGCTCCAGACGAGATATAACTGCTTAAAAAGTTTTCAAACCCACTCCGATCTTCGTAATTGTCAAGCACAATCTGCAACTCGCACGAAAGATAAAACTGCTCATTCTGGTTGGGTATTGAAATATCCCTCAATATGATATTGCCGAATCTGGTAGACTTTGTTGAGAGGCCAAACTTGATCATTTCGTTCATGATATCCAACGAGTAATTGGTGGGGTTGATCATTGATAAATCAATTAAAAACTTCAACTCCGACTCGGTCGACTTAATGAGGAATATCTGGTCTAATGTAATGTTCAACCGCGGAATCAAGTCGTCAAGACTCAAATCGTCAAACTTGAACATTTGGTTCGATAACGGGATCTTGGGCAAATCAATCTGTCTAAACTTCAAATCTTTTACAAATGGCGTATTTATCAAAACGTCATTTAACACCAAGTTCATCCACAAATTGTAGTCGTAGCTGTAGTTGTTCAAAACATCGTTGATGATCTTGCCAACCTTGGTATAGTTGACAACTTGCAACTGGGTATCGGAGTTGATGAGGCTCTTGTTGTCAATAAAGATGTTACCGGTGTCGCCTCTCAAAATGTCCTCGTCATCATCGAGGATGGTGAATTTCGACTTGAATTTCATGTCGTCAAAAGACACCACCAGATTGTTGAATGACAATGTGAAATTTGTGTTCATGTGGATGTTTTTCTCTTGTATGCTTATTGTTGACGAGTTGATGAACAAACTGTTGTTGTTGGTTTGTGGAATGTTGTACAACACTCTAGGTAGTTTTAGAACCATACGCACGTCAGTCTGCAAGTACTCGTTCAACCACTGGGGTAACGACTTTTCGAAATGGCTCAATTTCAAATAGAAACAAATCGGCAAGTCGTGTAGGTACAGCTGTAGAATCTGGTTGATGGGACTCAAGGTATTCTGTCCACAATCGTCCATCAAACTCTCTGGTATTTCAGTTATATTGCCTTTAACAATCACCGAAATGTCCTTTTGATTAATACTAATGGGCAAATTACGCCAATGTCCGACTTGAACCAAGTTTTTTGCGCAATCTTCAAGCATCAACACCCATTCCATTTCGCCTAAATCCAAACTGGGCAACTTGTACTTGTTTATGATGCCTATTTCCGTGTCGATGCTGATCATATCGCTTGTTGATTGAATATCAAATTTATCAATGTTGACGTCGGGCATGATCTCGCCTTTGTTCAATACTATGTCCTGGTAAAACTCAATATTCTTAAGCACAATGTTGGCGAAACTATACTTGACCTGCACTTCCTGGCCAACACCCTTGATCATCAAGTTGATCAACGTGGTATCGGTGTTGTAATAGTACTTCAAGAACTCCATGAGGTCGGAGTCATTGACATTACACTGACTGATAAACTTCAACTCATTCTTAGACCCATTCGACACCGTGACATTGATTGGCGACGGCAACGAATTGCCAAGGTAGATGTAATCAGTGTTTAAATCGACAAACCTGGTATAGATCAATATCGGTTTCAAATTGGTGATGGTGATCAAGCTGAACCACGAGGTGACAAAGTTGAGCACCAATAACTGTATGCGGTTCTTTGTCTTGTAGTTGATATTTATCTCCGAGTCAATCAAGACGTTTATGCCAGAAAAGGTAAAGTTCTCAAACGAGACTTGGTTGACTTGTAGCTCGACTGAGTCGTTCAAACACCGTTGAATATCGTCGAGAAAGAATCCAACTAGCACCCCGATGGATATAAGCACCAATACCAAAATTAGTAAGATCACGTACCTTAACTTGACTCGTGATGATGGACGATGGTCAATGACTTCGGTGTTTAATAGTTGTTGTATTTCCTCATCTTGAACAGGTTGCGGGGGCACCGGTTGTAGCAATGGAGTCGACTCACTTGGTAAACTTTTGAATTTGAATCCAGTCTTTGACATCTTCTACTGTATCATTATCAAGAAGCAGAATATGGAATGAGGAGAAGTAAAAAAGAAGGAAAAAAAAAAGAGTGCACAAATTACACCTGATCTCCGAACGGCTGTTGCACAAGAATACAAAGACTGTATAGAATCAAGTAAAATGTTTATTCAAGTTTTATTCAAGTAAATGTTTTATCTTTTATCTTTATTCAAAGTTTATTCAATGTTTGAATAAATCTACTTTCAAAATATCATCAACTATAGTTTTACCAGCAGCCACCACTTCCTCGTCGAAATGTCTTCTACCGCTCAATTGCAAACCAATTGGAGCACCGACAAACTCATCCGGTTTATAATTTTCATTCTCCAACTTCTCCAATGGAGATCTGTACTCATAATCGAGATCAGCTGGCGTCCATTTGTCGATTTTGGGGTCCTGGAATAAACCGGTTTGGAAAACCAAGGTTGGAAAGTCCAAGATGTTGAACAAAGCAGTGTATGACCAGTTGTAAACCTCCTCCGAGTGTGGAGCGACATTGTTGTATGTTGGACTCAAGATAAAGTCGATTTTGTTATCGATCAAAAACTTGTTGTACTCGTATCTCAATGCATCCCTGGTACAGTTCAACTCACGGTTCTTTTCAACAGTGTAATTTTGCGCGCCATCACCGTAGTTCAAGTTCCATTTTGTCAACTTGACCAATGGTTCGCCCGATGCCGCCAACAACTTTCTCTGCATAAAGTTACCATCGCAATTGTACATTTTGTTGACTGTTTGATAAGCTAATTTGGTGTTTGGAGGCTTGAACTCGACTATTTTCACGCCAGCGTCCTTCAATTTGTCGACAACCACATTTAAAGCTCTGGTGATGGGTGGTGAGACCCTTACCAAGCCATCATCTCGAATAACAGCAATTGTCAAATCTTTAGGCTTAGGCTTCTCAACAGTTCTCCAATTCATGGGCAACGACCAGCCGTCTCTTTCCCATGGCTTACCTTCATTGATGTACGCTCTCATCCACAAGTCAATATCTTCGATCGATCTTGCCAATGGACCAAGAACAGCAGGTACAGATTCCTGCCCGGCCCCAGCTGAGCAGCCACCCATCAACGAAATCCTGTTTGACGATGGTCTGAGGCCATGAGAGCCAGAAAACGCAGCTGGAGATCTGATTGACCCACCGATATCGGAACCAACACCCAATGTAGACCCGCCAAATGCAGTGATGGCACCTTCGCCAGACGACGATCCACCACTTGATAATAACAAGTTGTAGGGACACTTGGTGACGCCGGTGAAATTATTATTTGAATCAAGGTGCATTAACGTCTGTGGCTGAGTTGTTCTCACGTAGAAAACAGCACCCAAGTCTTCCAAAATCTGGGTTGTAACTCCATGTTCATCAACCACGTTATCAATCAATGACACGTAACTTGCATGACATATTTTGTTTTTGAAATAAAAATGTTCCTTCAACGAAATAGGTAATCCATGTAATGGACCAACGATTTTCCCATTGGTCTTAAAGTACTCGTCCCTTGCCTCGGCTTGTTTCAACCCTTCATCGATGAAAAATTCCATAGCCAAATTGGTGAATTGGTTGGCAATAACCGATCTTTTTGAAAACGCCTTGAAAACCTCAACTGCCGTCAATTGGCCCTTCGACATTTGTTCAACTAGTTTAAACGCAGGTGTATCTGTGATTTCAAACTCCTTGGCAGTCAATAACTTGTCTTTGTAGAGATAATCGACTGCGTTGAATTGCGAGGCAATCAACTCGTCGATTGGTTTGGGCAAAGCAACGGTTAAATCGCTGGGGATCGAGTCCTTCAAGTGTTGCTGGTATTTAGCGACCTTTGCCAGCCATTGCGATTGGTATTTCAGTTTATCCTCGTAATTGTCGAGGGGGTCCTTGGTCAAGAAGGAGTCGAACAAAGCATCGGTGGACATAACAAAAGAAGGATAAATGGGATGTAAAACGGATGAGGAATAGTGAGGATAAGTATGTGGGTGGATATATGGAAATATATATGTAGATGTAGATGTAGATGTAGTTGGGGGTGGGGTGGGGGTGGGGGGAGTAGTGGTGTATATGGCTGGACAATGGTTGTCAGAGGAAAAAAGGAAGTGCTGTTGCAAAAATTTGGTTGACGCAAAGCTGTTGAATGCTTGTGCCCACTTTCCTGTTTTGGTCAAAGTGTCGACTGTAAAGGATGCCGCTTACAAGGATCATCAGTAACAGAGAATCAAGATTTAAGACCAAGACCAAGACAAAGACCAAATTTGACGTCAATTGGTGCATTTCGGAATGCGGGGCAACACGTTAGGCACCACCCATAAACTCAATTGGGGGGTAGAAAGGTTGGCACCAGATTGGTGTGGTCAAGATGTGGTGATAAATGTGGTGATAAATGCGATGTTGG
>JAJMKJ010000090.1:17448-40082 GCA_030569255.1 Insectozyma sakaeoensis | reverse complement strand
CATCCATATGTTTTCATCGAAACATTAAATCAAAATCAACTTTATAAACAACACTTGTTTTTATCCAAACCTAAGTGTAAATTTATTCAAATTCTAATCAACCCGCAATTTAAGTAAACTAAGGAAAATAGAATTAATTTCTGACGAGTACTTTCTAAATAGTCCAGTAAGTGGTGAGTTGTTTATCAGCATGCATTTCGTCAAAATCAATTTTGTTTCCCTGAATAACTAACAATTTTTGATACGTTTTGTTTATTAACCAACAAAACTACACAATAATGAGCATTCGTAACTTTTGGTGATGTCGCAATGACCCGAAAGTTATTACAAATTTGTGACGTAAATTTTTAGAGTAATTCCAGCAACTTAAGGCGTATTTCCTTAAAGTAATACTGTCAGTAAAGAAGCTGCAAACCCCATCTACAACTTTCAACCATCAACCATATTATTTCTTATCATTATTATTCGTCGTATACAGTTTCATTTTTATCAATAATTAATATTGCTTTTCTTGTCCATTTCCTCGATCTTGTGTATTTACTATAACCATCTTTGTATCGTGGATGCTCCCAATTATTATCGTAATAGACCCAGCCATCTGGTGATTTTGATTTATTGAACTCCATGTCAATTTTCCAATTGTCATCTTTCCACTGCCAAGAATATTTATATAAATCATTTTCAAAGATTGGAAACTCAAACTTATCCTTATCCAAAGTGATTGCTGGCGCAACATCGAGAGTTTGTTCGTAACAGAAATTTGGTTTATCATTTGGATATAAAATAGTTGACCATCCTACTCCAAACCATCTTCTTTCATTTTCCAACAATTCAAATAGTATAGTTTGTTTTAGTTGATTTGGATTTATCATCTTCTTTTTTAAAATTTTAAAGTGTGACAATGTTGGTATAATCTCATTATTGTTTAATTCTTCATTATCACTATTTGATGCACTCTTTAAAACTGTTTGAAATGCTGCATTATCATGCTTTTTGATCTTGATATCTAAACCCGATAAGAAAACAATTGCAATTCTTAAATACAACGAACGCCATAGTAATTGCCTCATTGCAAACGAATATGGAGAATGGAATGAAAATATAAATAAGCCAAAAAACCATAATGCCTTTTGTGGTGATAATATAAATTTAGTAAACAAAACTTGAATCGGTATTAAAATTACACCAAAGATGATCAATTTTATAGAATTTTGTCGAGTAAAAGAAATCTCCTTAATTGGCCTGAGAAACATGTCGAATCGAACCGTCAAATTGTGTAGTGTATATAGTATTTCTTCAATTGTTGGTTTTTCGTCATTTTGGGATTCATTGATTACTGATGTTGTAACTGTATAAACAATACTTGAAAATATCAATGCAATAAGTAATGGAAGCAATAAATGCCCAAATAGATGCCAGTACATCACTATGCAAGAATATGCGACCATGATCAAGAAGTTTGAGTATTGATCATCATTTGTCCATGTTATAATTTCTAATAAATTGTCAATAATCAATAAATATGGAAATACTTGTGATAATGCAGTTGCTAGAGTTGGTGATTCTGTTAATAGTTTTGTAGTCGGAGTGTTTGACAATAGTTTTGTATCACTGGGCTCAAAATTGGCCCTCAAGTAATTCCTAAACTCTGGCATCTTAGATTTTGATCAACTCTCTCCAGTGAAAATTATGGGGAAAAAAACAGTGTAGGATTTGACCTTTTTGACAAAATCCACAACAGCAGAAAAAATAAAAAAAAAAAAAATAAAAAAGTTAGTGTTGCACATGAATTTTTAGTTAGTGGGAACTAACCTAACCAACCATATTATCATAATCGGCAATATAATTATCTATACCATCATCACCTATTGACATGAAAAGCAAGGGACCAAGGAAGAGCGGTATGTCTATTTTTGGAACAAAATTCTAGAAGTACAAGAAAAAATAGGAAGAATTTAATTTTTTTTTAAAACTGGCGCAGCTTGAATGTTGTCAGGTACTTTATATATATAATTATAGATTGTAGTATAACTATGCCGGAAGGGCTGAAGCTGGAAAAATCTTGATCTTCAGTTATTCCCTTAAAATTTACTAATTTGCTGATTAATTACAGCTTACGTGTTTGTTGTGGTCGGATATACGTTTATCCAACAAGATTCGTATTGTGTAGATATAAGAAAAGGCAAAGGGTGATGAACAATTTATTGTTTTCTATTGTGCCAAGAGAGAGGCACAATAACACAAGCCCCCATGCGAGTGGTTAAACATACCAAGATTTTCATTGTTCCTCTCGAAACATAACCTTTGCTGCAAATAAAAATTTTATTTGAAACACTACTCACGAGCTACCATATTATTATTTCAGTTGTGATTATAAATAAACGTATATATATATATTTCAAATAACCCCCCTTTGATTGGATCAGTAACCATGAACTTGTTTATATTCTTCATTCTAGCTTTATCCACTTCGTTGAGAATAAAACATAAATTTGATTTGGGTTGTACAGCCTGTGGTCAATTTTTAAGACAATACGGTGACAAATTCGAGTCGTTTTGTAATGTCAATGACCAACCAGCATTGGGCTCAATGGCCATTTGCTTGATTGAGAACTTTAATTTCGATGCAAATTATTACCAAAAATTTATCAAGTCTTGTTCATTAACTGAGGCGCAATTTTTAGATTCTTATCACAACGCGACTAATTATGTTAATCCAGATTCCAATAGTAATGACACGTCTGTTCCAACTCGTGTTCCAAAACAAAAAGTTATAACCGAATGGATGACTATATATTCAATGGCTCAAAAAATGAATTTGGGTGTTTACTACGGCAGTGGCTTGTTGGCATATTGGGCTATCATTCTAATTGTTGCAAGTGTGATATATTGGAGTAAGTTTATATTTCCAACATTTATGAAGGGCAGGTTGTATAACAACTGGTTTAGAAGAAATATAATACTTGCTCCTACTTTCAAACACAATCATGCATTGCCAAAAAAGTTTATCATATTTGAAATGTTAATACCATTGAGGTTTGAATCCTTAATTCTTATTTTGTGGGTGATTTTATGTGTGATATTCCTGGTGGTGGACACTGCAAAACCAATGAGCAGATTATCAAATGTCTCAACAAGAGTCGGGTTGATCGTAGCATTTAATACTCCACTTTTGATTTTATTCGGCGGAAGAAACAATTTCCTTCAGTGGTTGACTGGTTGGTCACATTCAAGATTCATAATATTCCATAAGTGGATTGCAAGAATGCTCATGATTTTATTGATAGTCCATGCATCTTGTAAGACTCAAATTTTACTTTCGTTCCATGCCTATACTGCTATGGTTAAAACAACACATGTGACCTGGGGAATAGTTGCCATATTATCAATAAGTATATTAGTTTTCCAATCTTGGAGATTCATTAGAAATTTGAATTATGAATTATTTTTAATAATTCACCATATTTTCGCAATTTTGTTCATCGCCGGTGCCTGGAAACATGCAATCCCACTTGAGTTTGTTGAATTTTATTATGCAGCAACAATTGTATGGGCGGCTGACAAATTTGTTAGATTGGTTAGAGTTTTCACTTTTGGCGTTCAACGTGCAAATTTACAATTGACAACTGATGATGTTATTCGAGTTACTGTTCCAAAACCATCGTGGTGGTCTACATTCCCGGGGGCATATGCTTACATCTACTTCTTAACTCCGAGATACTTTTGGCAATCACATCCATTTTCAATCATTGATTCGGCGTTGGAAAATGATCAGTTAACGTTTTATGTAAAAACAAAACATGGTATCACTCATGGGTTGTGCAGACACTTAAACCATGGTGACAGTATGGACATCAACGTTTTAATTGAGGGTCCATATTCTCAACCACATTCTGGTCATTGTTTCGACAACCTTGTTTTATTGAGTACAGGTACTGGAGTTTCAGGATTATATCAAGCTGGTATTGAATTAATCAAACGTCAATCAAATAAGCAAATCAAATTTTATTGGGTGATTCGTGAAGAAAGATCAATAGACTGGTTCCGCAAAGAATTGATGGTATTCCAAAACACAATTGTTGAACCAATTATATACATTACAAACTATTTGAAAGAGTCGGAAAAGTCAAACTTGGAAGAATTGAAACAACTTATGCCCTTTGTTGAATTTAGAATGGGCAGACCTAATATGTATCAAATCGTTGACGATGAGGTTAATGTCGCTCAAGAGTCAATCGCATTCATTACTTGTGGTAATCCATATTTTGTTGACGACACTAGGTCTGCAATCAGAAGTGTATTGCAAAGAGAATCTAAGCGTATTGAACTTTTTGAAGACTTCCAAACTTGGTAAGCCTTTAGCAACCGTTCGGAATAGTTTAAATATACAGGTAGTTTAAATGTGCTTATTATTTTTGTCTAATAATTTCTTAATATGTATACGATCAAAAATTAAATCTGTAGAATCTAAGGCTCAACCTATTTAAGCCATATTAATAGATCCTGCAACATGGTAGTGTAAAAACGAAGAAAATATTTGGAAAAAAAAGTTTCAATGTTTTTATGAAAAAAAATTTTTTCCGATATATATTATTACTTACTTTTCTTTATACAATATGGTATGTGATGAAATAGCTTAAGTTGGACCAACATCCTCCTTGATAGACAAACACTCGTTATTACGACTAGTTTTGTGCATCAGGAGTGACTGTTTGAGCATAGTTATTTATATGTGACATCACTTCTGATGCACAGGCTGAGTATCTTTAAGATACTGTAGAGTGAATAGTCAATTTTACGGAGTGTGTTCGTTGACATTTATTTTGAGAACCCCCACTTGACTAACACTCAATGATCCAGCCTTCTTCTAAAAAAGTTGCTCCAGCTCCATTAGCTACTAAATCTATAAAAAAAACTGATTCAAAAAATCCTTTGATTGAATCGACTCCAAAAAACTTTGGTATTGGACAAGATATCCAACCAAAGAGAAATTTATCAAGATTTGTTAAATGGCCTGAATACGTTAGATTGCAAAGACAAAAAAAAATCTTATCTTTGAGATTAAAAGTTCCACCTGCAATTGCCCAATTTTCAAACACTTTAGACAAGAATACAGCAGCCCAGACCTTCAAATTATTCAATAAATATAGACCTGAAACTTCACAAGAGAAGAAGGAAAGATTGACAAAAGAAGCTGCAGCTGTTGCTGAAGGTAAATCAGCAAAAGATGTCTCATCAAAACCAATCGTTGTTAAATACGGTTTAAACCATGTCGTTTCATTGATTGAAAACAAAAAAGCCAAGTTAGTTTTGATTGCAAATGATGTTGATCCAATCGAACTTGTTGTATTTTTACCTGCTTTATGTAAGAAGATGGGTGTTCCATATGCTGTTGTCAAAGGTAAAGCTAGATTGGGAACCTTGGTTCATAAGAAGACTTCATCAGTTGCTGCTTTAACTGAAGTTTCAACTGCTGATGAAGCTGAATTATCTAAATTAATTTCGACTATAAATTCTAATTATATCGAAAAATACGAAGAAAATAGAAAACATTGGGGTGGTGGTATCATGGGTTCAAAAGCTCAAGACAAAATTGCTAAAAAAGCTAAAATTGCTGCCGCTGCTGCTTCAACTACAACTTCTAAATAGTTAGATTTTAATAACGTACGATATTGATAATTCGGAAACAATAATCTCTGTAGTACATATTCTAACAAACATTAATAATCAGTACTCTTTGAAGACTAACGAAGAATCAGTAGTTGTTGCTTCGGAATCAACTCTGATCGGTAGACCAACATGCAACTAACTTTGTTGTAAAGGAATATGTTAATCACGGCTATTTAGTATTCCAAAATGTTCAATACGTGAGAGTTATACGTAACATCAAGGTCACCTACAAAACAATTTCCCGTCTGGTGTCACCATATCTGCAATCCATTACATATCAACCGAATCTACATAGTAAATACCACACATTGTTGAAACTTCGTAAAATATACATTCGGGCTTTTAGTTGTCTTGTGTATACGATTGGACGCCATTCAATACTTAAACTCGAACCCAGTAATGTTGCAAATACCACCTAGATAGAATAAAATCTAGTGTGTTAGGGCTTCACCCTAAGTTTATTTGGAAGTACCGCACGACTTTTTTTACTATGCGCACCAAGCTGTATCAAAAAAATGTTACTGATTTTTTCAGTTTTCAGTAAGCAATAGAATAAAGAGTATGTTAACGAACCTACACCGGGATCATTGTCAACATGATGTAACAAGTGCTCACAAGGGAGAGATTATTTGTATTTGATAACAAGGGGGAGATATTTTATTTCTGATTACATGATTTTAAGTTGAATGAACTACATCAAGATTGAATTTTGCACAAGTTTCAAAATTTTGACAACAATACTTTTTAAAAATTGTTCAATACTAACTTTGTTTGTAGAAAATGGCTAAATCAAAGAATCACACCAACCATAACCAAACCAAAAAAGCCCACAAAAACGGTATCAAAAAACCTAAAACCTACAAATATCCATCATTGAAAGGTGTTGATTCTAAATTCAGAAGAAACCACAGATATGCTTTACATGGTACTCAAAAAGCTTTAGCTAAAGCTAGAGCTGAAAAGACCGCTGCTTAAATGGACGAATCGAAGAGTTGAATTTATTCATTAATCATTGTAACATATTTTCACAAAATTTGGATTTATAGCTTTAATATAAAGTGTTTATTCCTTTTTCAATAATCAATTTAATCATCTCTAGAGAACGGAAATTCATTGGATTATAGCGAAAGGGACGTAGTTAACACAGTTGGTTGATATCGCAAGGTAGGTTCACACTGTACCAGATATATAATCGGTGTCATTAGAATTAGTTTTGTTTCTGCTTGAATGTGGTAGTAAGTCACTAAATGAGGATTTTTAACCTAGCAAGTAGATTCTCACGTCGGTGCAACCTAAGTTTTTAGACACCTCTTTTTTAACAGCAGTAACTTTCAATCATCAACTATGGCTATATGTACATTATTCATCAACCTCTATTGACCCTATACGTTCTAGCTATCAAGTCGAGTAGTTTTCAGCTTGAGTCTACTCTAATCATCATTTACACAGTCAATAATGTATTCAAGACTGGTTCTTGTTGGCTCTTACGTAACAGTGCAACTAAACATGATATTAAGTCATTCATTTATCAATCCGCTCATTAAGATATTATAAGAATAAAGTCTATTTCTTAACTGGTATGATATTGTTAGACCTAAATGCCACGGTCTAAGATCATCCATTAGAAATCAAACAATCTAAACTCTCGTATTCAAAAATAATTAATTTTTATATTTAACTATATAATATATTTTACAACCACCAAATAAGAAATGACCAAACTAATTTCCTTAATCAGAAGTTTTTTGGGTACCTCTAAGCAAACCAGTTCTTCTAGCAGCTATCAAACCGGCTTTTTGACCTGAAACGGCACCTCTTGATATAGTAGAAGCTTTACCAATATGTTGATGGTTACCACCACCGTGAGGGTGATCTACTGGGTTCATAGCAACACCTCTAGTCTTTGGCCATGAGTTTCTTTTAACTTTGTATTTGTGGAATGCTCTACCAGCTTTCAATAATGGTTTATCAATTCTACCACCACCAGCAACAACACCAATGACACCTCTAGCATCTGAAGAGATGATTTTTTTAGCACCAGATGGCAATTTGACTCTGGTTTTGTTTTCATCTGGGTTGTGACCAATGATGATAACGTAGTTACCAGAAGTTCTACCTAAAGCACCTCTGTCACCAACTTTTTCTTCAACGTTTGAAACGATGGTACCTTCTGGACATGAACCCAATGGCAAAATGTTACCAACGTTCAATGAAGCTTTTTTACCAGCGTAGATAAATTGACCAGTGTAGACACCTTCGTTGGCAATGAAGGTTTCTTCTCTTAATTTGTATCTGTATGGGTCTCTGAATGCAACTTTAGCTAATGGAGCACCTCTACCTGGGTCGTGGATGATTTGTTTAACAACACCACGAATGTATCCGTGACGTTCAGCATAGTCCAAAGTTCTTAATTTGGCAGCACCTTTTCTCAATCTGGTGTGTGAGGTGAAGATAGAACCAGCACCTTTTCTTTGGTTACGAATAACTCTACCTAAACAACTTAGTTAGTATATTGGTCGATGAATTTTATCACATCTTGTTTATATCGAGTTGTAATCATTATATGTATCGTTTGATGACTTCTGTATTCCTTGAATATAAACGTATCATGCTTTGTAGGTAACTACTATGTTCTTCACATACCCATTGTTTAGTGATTAGTCTTCTGAAAAGGTTTAAAATTTTATATAATTTTTTTTTTTCACTAAGTGAGAATTGAGGTTTCTCGTTGTTAGTATGATTTTTTCACTATAGTAAAAATTAACTATGTTCGCACCAATACATTGTATAATCAAGGAACAAAACACCCTAGTAAAATTAGTAGTGCGCCCGCAATAAATTTTAAAATTTTTACACCTTCTTTGTGGCACGTGAGTAGCCCTAAAGTCCACACCAATACCATGGTTGCAAAAGGCTACAGCACAACCACAGGACATAGTTCATAATGAACGATCGAATAAAATACTAACAATTAGGTAATAAGTTTTTTTAGATCATATGTAGGAAAATATGGTGCAGTTATGTTTATAGCTATTGCCAGTCAATTAACAACGAATGTAGAAGCTACAGTTGATCAATAAGGATATGTGGGTCTTGTGTTATCTCTTTAGAACAAACTTGACTTCAAATTTAAAACGAGATTCCACTAATTGGTTGATGCAATTTATGAATTACAGAGTTTAGTATGTATGTTATTTATTGAATGTAGCCCTTACTTCCATAACAAAAGTGAAAATGAAGCTCAAATACCTCTGTAGAAATAAAAGCAATATTCTTGAGTTTACGGCTAACGCCTTACTCTACTTAAGCTATAAGTTGTATTGTTGTAGAGGTGAAAATTTGAGTTGTAACAGTTTTTTGTTGATTTTTTGCAGCTTTTTTTTTTTTTATGGTATGTATTAGGTAAAAACTCTATAAACTACTTGTCTATATCGAAAAACCTAGCATCTTACGTGATGCCTTGTTAATGATGTATGGCGTATACCGCTAAATATTGTAATTAAAAAAAAAAAATTAGGTCACCTGGGAGGAGCACCGTTGCTGATTCAATAGCGGGAATGGCAGATCGTTTGGTAAATGAGTTGTGGCAATTGATTACTACTAATGGCGGTAACCAATTGAGGGGAGTTTCGTCGTCGTTTCCAAAGTGTGTAAACAATAGAAAGGTAACGATCAATTGCTGTCGCAGCTGATTGGAAGATATTCGAGTTTCCCACTACGGATCGAATTGTGAATGAAGGTGGCAATGTGTGCAGGTCTGAATTTGCGATGGTCTTCCAGATTTCTTTGCTGACTGGACATGTCTCATATATATGAGTGAAATTGCTTTCAGCGTCTGCGCAGAAGAGACACATCGGTGAACTTTTATTAGGGAAGGCTGAATCAAAACGATTTTTTGAGTGGTGGAGATGTAGACGATGGCCGAGCTGAAAGCGGTGTAATTCCTCAATAGTGCCCGGATTGTTCATTTTATACTTCTTCTGCGCTAGCCAATATCTTTTCCAATCAGCCGTAGTAATACCATACATATATGATAATGAATTGGAATATATGATGTTATTATCTCTAAGAAATTGTTTTTTTGACTGACTGCGAAAAGATAGATTTGAAACTGGTTTCCCATCTAGATCCATGATTTGGTTATTTATTAACTCCGTGGTCGGAGTTTCATATAATGAATATTTGGTTGAGTTTTCAAAGTGGTGTGAGAGTTACATCCAAATCACTTTCAACGTCCTACAAAACGCACCCGTGTGTACAAGGAACAAGTGTAAATACGCAAAACAACTTTCAAAAAGATAATAAAGTAGAAAATAAACGATACTATAAAGACAATTTATCTTTGATCACTGGGAAGTGATATCAGTTTTTGAATTCCAGACTTCTAAAGCCAACTCATGTATTTATAGACTTTTTAGCTTATTCAGATGGCTTTATCTTTATTTGACCCCTGTACTCTTATTATCTAGCACTGAAACTTCTAAATTTCTATTCAACAGAAGTATTCGAAGAAACACACTAACCATTCTAAGCAGGCAACAATTACAATCAATCTATAAGTATTCATGAAAACTGAACAGCCAACCTATAGCTAACTACTTTATGCTAGTTTATGTTCTACATAAAAATCTTTCTCTCCTAGAAACACAGACCTTTTAAATCTTCGAATTATCACATCTCGTCCTGTTGGGAGGTGACGAAAAATTAAGATTTCAATTCCATGGTAAATTCAGTAACAAAATAAATTTTCTAGTCAATTGTTAAATATATTTCTAATAGTTACACATGATCAATTAATCAGAATTGCTATATTACGAGATCAGTTGGTTGCAATCAAATCTAATTCTATATTACACAAAGCCAATAATTTTTCAACCTTGCGCTACCCCAAATGTTTTTTTATGTCTTAGAAAGTCATCTCAGCACGTCACTGTTACAAGTTTGAAATTATGATTTGGAGACAGATAGTGATAAATCGACGAAGCTATTCTACATTACTTCTACTGGATACTAAAAATTATAAATCAACTATAAAAATACGACACAAACTCCTTTATTCTACCAAAACAAATGCTCCAAAAACACAACCACCAAATTATGTAAAGCAAACACTCAAAAACGATGATAAACAGAATCAAGAGACGAATAAGGGGACCGTGAGAAAAAGAAGTTTGAAATACAAGAAGCTGTTTAAGTCCAAGGTATCTGAGAAAGTACCCGATAATCCTGAAATGAAAGCATATGTGACGCTGGAGAATATTTATGATCATGAATTGGTGCAAGCGATAGCACCTAACAAAGAAGACATACCGCAGTTAGCACACAATTTGGATCGAGTATTGTTTTCACCAGGTGTCCATTTCTTGCAAGATCCACGTACAAGAGTTTATAATTTTTCACCATTTTTGAAAAAGGTTATTGAATATGATGAATTCAATTTTAAAAAAATTAGTCAATTTGTACCAGCATCAAAAGATAATTCATTACTCAAGAACTCTCAACGATTAAAGAAACAGTTTTATTCATCCACATCCTCAATGACAGGAATGCTAACTAAATTTTATCTATTTTTGAATAATTATAGTAAATCGAAAAAAGACCGCTTTGGTTCAATCCCTTTCAACGGGTTATCGTACATTGCACCATCTAGTTTGATCATAGAACCGCAAGGAAAACTAAATGATGGAAGAACCATATATTCAATTCAAGCAGATAAACTGTGTGACACGGAAACAATTCTTAGTAAAATGGGCCACTGTATGGAAGTTTTACTTACAAACCCAAAGGATGAGTTCATCAAGTATTCGATGAAATACAAGAAGCAAGAGAATGATAAAGAAATTGAAGTACTACCTAATTGCTATAATTATTCCAGCTATGGAGAGTTTTTGATGAGATCACAATTGGATTGCTATGATCCTAGATTGCCTGGAAATGGAACATTTGATCTAAAAACAAGAGCGACGCTAAATGTGAGGTATAATTCAACGAGTCCAGAGATCGATAAGACTAATTATCAAATTTACAAACTAAACGGAGAGTATGAATCATTTGAGTCTGAGTTTAATGATTTGATAAGAACAGGTGCCTTGTTGAAATATCTATTCCAAGGGAGAATCGGACAGATGGATGGAATTTACGTTGCTTATCACAACATCAACTCATTGTTTGGATTTCAATATTTGCCATTGGAAGAATTAGATAAAATATTTTATCACTCCTCGTCAAACTCAATGTATCAAGATTTGAATGAATCCAAAATCTTATCCATTATGTCAATTGAAAAATCGCCAACATTTGTAGCCGAATGTCAATTCAAATTTTCATTGGAAATATGGGAGAATCTATTGAAGAACCATGTTTTGAAAGATTTAAAAGACAATGGGTTCATCGATACCCCATTCAGACTAGTTGCAGAAACAAAGAAATCTACCCCATTCAGAACTGACTTGGACATACATGTATTGCCTATAACTAGTGCAGAAGTTAAGGAGTTACAAAGTTTACCAGAAACGTTTCCTGCGTCTTTTAACCACTCACATTTATCGGTCGAGGCCAAGATGGAAAATATACAAAACCATGAAAAGAATTTGAAAGCGTTTAATGAAAAGACAATTTCAAAGTCACCAATGTTTTCTTACAGAATTATAAAGACTGGCACGTCATTTAATGACAAACCAATTTCATTTGATACACTTCCAAGATGGAAAACAAATTGGCAATTGAAGTATGAAATATCTAAAATTGAACCAATCGAGGTTGCTGCATTTCATAAACTTTTTGAAAAGCCAATTGAATCTTTGTATAGACAAGTTTTACATACAACAGAGGTACCAAAACGGAAAAAAATGAGTGTTAGTGAAATGAAACGTAAAGATAGCGAGATATTGGAGAAATTAGGCTCAGTAAGAGTAGATAAATGGCAACAGAAAGATGATTTGAACGAAGTATATAACCCAAAAGAACCAATTTGAGTGAACTACCAGCTGTAATTAGAAGGACTGTGCTCATGACGTGTACCACCATCGTACCGAATAGCATCGCTTGTATATAATATAAATTCACCTGATTTAAAATGCGGCTGCAATTAATCCGAAAAAATCATGATTTTTGCATACTCTCGGAAAAATCTTTTTTGTGAACCAAACAAAGTATAAGGTGATTTAAAGAGTATCGCCAGTACAATGAATATGAAGTAACAGATATAGACCTCGTTATATTAGGCCGCGTAATATATCAAAATACTATGATATCATAGTCAAAAAAAAAAATAAAAAAAAAAACAAAAAAAACTACCTTTCGTCCTATCTTGTGAGTAATCAGAAACAATAAAAATAGCCATGGATGAGACCCGTTTCACCGAAGTTGATGCGATGCAAAAAATTCAGTGGAAACAAAAATTCAATACACAAAATTTTACTTCCGTTTATGCAGATTTGAAGATTTTTATTTTACAGGTACCTTCAAAACAACATGTTCAAACGAAGTAATTTTAAGAGTCATTGAGCCATGGTGGTTTGAAATAATGTCGAACCAACGGACGTATGTAATCCCCTCATCACCACCCCCTTTTGTATTTTTGGTAAAAAATTACGTCCACACTAAAAAATAGTTGTCCAATTTTTTTCACCGTAAAAGAAAGAGGCAGACAAAAAATTATGTTGTGTAGAGAAGGGGGAAAAAAAAGGAGGGGAAGGACAACACTAATGTTGAACTAGTGAATTCAAAAGCTACATTCCTCGAATATAGATAAACTGGGAAATATCGTTTTGCAGGCAACCTACTCAAATATGGCATAGAATATGAGTAATTTTAAAAGTGGTTATTTTGGTTGTGAAAATCAAGAAAGTTGGCGACGTCACACGTTGTGTTGTTTGTCATCTGGCGAAACGGAGATTTTTATTTTTCTTTTTTCTTTTTTCTGCTTTTGATTTTGTCTTTTTAGATTTTGTGTCTAATTAAAAATTGTATCCAGTCCCATAAATTTATATATATATTTAGATACGCCACCTTTTGCAACTATTTCTTGTTTGCACAGACAATTTTTATACTTATACTACTACTACACTCTTTATAGCTTTATGTTCACGCTTATATAACATTCAAATTATCATTATGTCCAGTATAAATATATTTGATAATTATATTGCAATGTCGTCTACGAATCAAGAATTTAAATCAGATATCAGTGTTAGTCCAACTAATATTGTTACAGCAAACTATAAGCTAAGAAAATATCCAACTACTTCTTCGTCAACTACGTCGTTAAACTCAATTTTTGATTCATCTAGATCGTTACCAACCACATCTTCTGTAACGCCAGTTTTATCACGTCACAATTCAATCAAACACAAAAATACAGTAGAATTCGACTTCACCAAACAGGTTGACGCCAAATTATCCAGAGTAGTCAAACCAAAAATTGTTGTTTTATTAGTGGGTCTACCGGCAAGCGGAAAGTCGACCGTTTGTCATCAATTGAAATCATACATCAATAACTTCACTCAATATCAATGTGATATATTCAACGCTGGTGATGTGCGTCGAAAAATATCAGTTGGTTCAAACGACTGTAACTTTTTTAACCCAAATAATAAGCAAGGCGTCAAAGATCGTGAGTTGTACGCAACTATAGCTGCAAATAATTTAATTGAATCTTTGAATTCAAATACAATCGATTGTGGTTGTTTGGACGCCACAAACACAACAATTTCACGAAGAAATAAAATGGTTAATCTCATCAATGAATCAGTGACCAACTGCAAAATAGTTGTGTTGGATGTGCAGTGCACAAGCACAAGTTTATTAAAGTACAACATAAACTGTAAAACAACAAATAATGACTACAAAAACAAGAATCAAGATGCGGCATTGGATGATTTCAAAAAGAGAACAGAACACTATAGGAAGGCTTATCAGCCAATAACAGACGAGGAGTTGAAAACTTATCAAAACTTGAGTTTATACATCAAGGTTATAAATGGTGGTGAGTCATTCACAGTCAAAAATTTCAATCACGATGATAAAGATGCTCTTTGGATACTGGTGTTTAATGAGTTTAAAAATAATTATTACGAATTACAAGGTAAAGACTATATTAATAGAGTTAACGAATGGTGCAACAGGGAAGGTATAATGGAATAGAGGAAATAGAATATTAATACGGGATAAATAATTTTAATTTTGTAGAATTCATCGCTTTTCCTCTTCTCTTGATGAATGCTAATGTATTAACTTTTCTATACATATCTATCGTCAAAATTTTGACATCATGACTAATGACACAATGCAGGCTAGTTATATTTTGATTAATGACCCCTCAATCCAGGGATGCTACTATACTGTTCATTCAACGAACGCAAACCTGGTAAGCTACCATTTGTATTTGCTATTGAGATTGATGCCTTTTCTTCAATTTGAGGGTTCTTTTGTGTCACCATTGCTGTTTTGACACCATTTGGATCCTCCATAACCGCGTTAACATTGTTATTGACGGTGTAATACCAAGCACCAGCTTTATCATCAGTGTACACAGCGTCCCTCCATGCCATTGGATCATTTGGACGACCTCTGGACCAAAATCTTGCCGTTTTATCTGAGCCCGCCGAGCATAGCAAATGTCCCATTGGATGATATTCTAGCGCATGTATTGCCTTCTCGTGCGCATAAGGTATTTTGTGAATGACATCAACTGATGATGTACTATTTATTGCATTGGAGGTTGCACGTTTCGGTATTGCTTCATTGGTGTCTGGAATATACGAGTCCAATAGATAGTGACTTATAGATCCATTAAAAGCAGCTGTTGTAACCATTGATGCATGTAATGGATGCCATGCAACACACGACAAGTCAGTTTCTGAGTCTCTTATAATTGTCATGTCTTTCATCGTTCGCAAATCAAAAATTCGACATGATCTATCTCTTGATACACTCGCCAATAATCGATTTGTACCGCATGGTTGGAATCTGGTTGTGTTCACAGTGTGCTTAAACCCATGTAAAGTACTTATGCACTTACTTGATCTTGGATCCCATAATTTGACTAAATTATCTTTTGAGCCGGATACAATCAAACCTAAATTCGGATGCCAGTCACAACTTTTAACTTCCCAATTATGACCGGCCAAAGTACGTTCTTCTTTCCCATTATTAAAGTTCCAAACTTTCAAACTCGAATCATCACCACATGTTACAAATTTTGAATCGTTAGGTGAAAACGCAATGTCCCGAATTGCAGTCGAGTGTGCATTTATATTATTCACATTATTAAAGTTTGGTTGCCAGTATTTGATAGTACCATTTTGATCACCACTTAATAGCCACTCATCATTATTAGAATATTTCATCGCTAAGATTGCTGAATCATGGGCCTGCATAATTGTTTCGAAATTAAAAGTCATCCCGTTCCATAGTGTAAACTCACCCGAATGTGATGCAACAAGTAATCTTCTTCCTTCGGGGGTCCATTTGACTGTATTGATCGAATGCTTTGCCTTATTGGATGATAAATGAACAAATTTACTTTGGGTATCTAATATACCAAGATTATTCTTATTATTCCTTCTATTATAATTGAATGATGAACTATATGCTAGACTGGGTAAAAGGTCAATCAAGTAACTAGATTCGGGTCGAACTGTACCTATTGGCTGTTGATGATCAGAATTTATCCCAAATGACTTCTCAATCATCCATCTTCCCATATTGTTGCCATGATCAGTTATTCTACGAAATGCTTGTTTTTTTTCTTGACTTGCTAATTGAGCCTCTAAATTCTGTTGGTACGCTAGGTACTTCTCTTGCACTTTAGGATCTTTAGAGTTGGCTAGTTTATTTATCCTATTGTTATTATTGTAACTATTATTATACTGACGAGACATGGTTTTTTAAGCTTAGAGTAAAAAAAAAAAAAAATATCAGAGTAAAATTGATTACATAAAGTTAATGTCAAGAGACATTAAAAGCAGACATTGTCACGTGACCAAAGAACAATTTAAACTTTTATAATGTTTTTAGGATCGAGACAATAGTTCAAGTCCCGTCACATGCTAAGCTTCATTAGTATAATAGTTAAGGAAAAGTAAAAGTAGATTGTTGTGTTTAAAGTCGAGGATAAATTTTGGGTATTAAAACTGTGGTTGCAAAAGTGGCCCACATGTCACACAATATATATTTTTTCCAACCCCCTCGTAGACTCACAAACATTTTTTTAGTAATCATTGATCAATTATGGTTGAAGTATACTACCACGACAATTTGGATACCCTTGACAACTTCACCGAAGCACATAACTCAGGTGAACCAGTCTCTTTTGAAAAATTATCTGAGATTGGTGTTTTTTACAAAAAAATCACAAACCAAGAAGATTTAGATGCGTTAGCAAAAGAAAGAGATTACAAAAATAGAGATGTGGTTAACTTAAACCTTGAAGCTTTCAACAACGATCTTGATGCTTATAACGCCAAGATGCAACAGTTTTACAAGGAACATTACCACGACGATGAAGAAATTAGATATATCGTAGATGGTGAAGGTTATTTTGACGTCAGAGATAAGAATGACAAATGGATTAGAACTAAATTGTCTCAACACGACTTATTGATTTTGCCAGCCGGTATATATCATAGATTCACCTTGACTAATGATTTGAAACAAGTCAAGGCCGTCAGATTGTTCAAGGACGAACCTAAATGGGAAGCCATCAACAGAGATAGTGGCAAGACTTCTGAAGCAAGACAAACATATGCGCAATCAATAGCTGTTTGAATACATATATTTATTTTATCCCTTAACTACTTTGATTTTGTTACTCGATATCCAACTCTGTAACTTTGTTCTCCTATCTTGCAATTCTTTATTTATCAAATCTTTCTGACTTGTGAGTTGTTTCATCTCATCATTCAATATTATAATCACTTCATCTATTGTTTTTTCCACCAACACACCACCAATCATCTTAAAACACTTTCGATTTTGTCTCTTTTCTGGGCTTATCGATGACAATGTTTGATCAACAATTGTGTGTTCTTGTAATTGAGACAGAACAGTAGCTAGTTGTTGATCCAACTCGGCTATAACTTCTTGTGCTTTATTGTATTCTTGTTGTAATAGCTGTGACTTCTTTTCATCTACGTCAGACATGGCTATAAAGTTTTCCGCTATTTTTTTTTTTTTTTTCTTCGTTCTTTCATATAATATTATCTGTCTATACAAAATATACATTTATTCGTCATCCTCATCTTCACCGCTGATTGGGATTTTGTTCAAGTTGGTTAATAACTCGTCCAATTTCTTTGCACTAACATCAAAGTAATCTTTTTGCGCTTTTACCAAAACTTTCAATAAATCAATGTTCTTAGATGGTTTCAAAAGTTTCTTCATTTCTAAAACCGCCATTTCAGTCGAGTTAACTAACTCATCCTCTTTTGAAATCAATTCTTCATTTTCAGGATCACTTTTCTCATATTTGCTTCTAATTAAATCAAATTCTGATCTCGTCGAGTAGACTTTCTTACGTAATTCATTGACTTTGATAAATTGTTGGTCCAAAATTTCGTGCAAGTTTGAATTAACCTTAGTCATGATTTGCTTATCTTGATCTAATCTAGCAAGTGCGATTTCGTGATATGTGCTTGAAATTTGCAACAAAGCAAAACTGATTGGGTTTTCAGTTTGTTTCAATTCCTCACTATGTTTTGTAGCCAACTCTGCCAAATGACCGTATAAAGTCTTTGGCAAATCTGGTGAAGTAGGCTGAATACTTATTGACTCTTCTTGAGTTGGAGCTCCTAATAAAACTTTTTCCAACTCTTGCGGTGACGATACGTTTTTCAATTGCTGGTATTTAGAATTGATCAACCCTGACACATTTGCATCTTTAATCTTGTTGATTGCATAATTACCTGGAGGGTAATCATAACTGATTTTGCCATAAGTGTCATTTGTGATTTGAATCAAATCAGTGTATAATTTCAATAACAAATCGCAGTTGGACTCTAATAATAAATAATCTTGTGGCAACTCACTGACTTCGACGTTTGAATTCGAATTTGACGCCAATTGTTGAACTTGTTTCAATTGTTCAGAAATCAATTGGGTTGTTTTCGATGTAAAAGGCTCAATTGACTTCGAGAATTGATCGCTGGTTTTTGTAAAAGATTCTTTAACTTGATCAACAGTAGGCAAAGACTCCTGGATCGACTTGAAATCAAAGGGGAATTTGAATGACATTGGATAAGGGTTTTAACTAACTATTATAATTTTTTTTAATATAATTTTTTTTTTTTTTTTTTTTTTTTTTTTTTTTTTTTTTTTTTTTTTTTTGATTTCTGGCTATGACTGAAGTTTATTATAAAAAACAAGCTGAATATAATGATAAGAGAAATATAGTCAATAAATCACATTTAATTGAGCCTATTATACGGCATAGAATAGTCGATTCATTATTTTATAAACAATATCTATATTTAACTAACGAAGCAACCATTTTACCAATAATCATCAATCACGTCAACTATGTTGGTGGAACTGATTCAAACGGCAAACCAAGTCAATTTTTATCTTGCCTTTTCAGATTATTAGAAATTAATCCTTCGAGTGAAATTATTGATGTGTTTTTAAATCAATTGAATTTCAACCAATTCAAATATTTAACCGTCTTGACATTAACTTATATTAGACTTGTATACCCGGGTCAAGATGTTTATAGAATATTTGATATATATTTACAAGACTATAGAAAGTTGAGGATAAAGTTAAAGTCGCCAATTTTCAACCATCTAAATCAAGCTATAAACTACAAATTATCATATATTGATGAATTTGTGGATGATTTATTAAACAATGTGCGTGCGGTTGATATCATACTACCGAGATTACAATCGAGAACAAGCTTAGTGGAAAAAGGTTTAATTGCACCAAGACAATACTACGTAGACATGGCTGAGTCTGAACAAGCTGAGGATGATGATGATGATGATTACAAATCAGATAGTGATTAACGCATACTTCGACTTGCAGGGATCGTAAGGCTTATCATATTTCAAAAAATATATATGTGACTGAAATGGTACTAATGAGATTTAAAAGTTGTGGAACTAATAACTCGTATAAGTTCAAAGCTCTTCTGCTACAGAATGTTGAGTTACTACTTCCTCAAATCAGTTTCTCTAAGTTGTAAAAATTTGGTTGTTCCTGATAAAAATGTGTACTTTTTTCCCTTACAAAATTAATCTCAACAAAGCAAACAATAATCTATGGCAATAACTAATTTACTAGAGAACCAAGAGTCGCAGTCGGAGGCTAGTATCCATGCCACTTCAAAGACTAAAATCATATTTATCATCTTGCTATTTATAGCATCGTTAGCTGCATTTGTTCTACAAACTGAATTCACAGCACAGGCATATAAATTACAATTTTCAGAGCCAGTTGTTTTGTTAGCGGTTACTCATGGTTCTTGGTGGCTATTATGGCCGTTACAAGTAATCGTGGTTTCATTAATAAAGACAATCAATAGATTTAAATCCTTAAAAACAAAAACAATTGCTTCTCAGCCTTCAACTTCAATTCAATATCAAAGACTTCCAAATCCTGAACAAGAGGAAATAGTAATCAAAACATCTTATTTCAAATATTACAAGAAATCAATAATCAAACAATTTCATAATGTTTACCATACATCTATATTAATTTACGAATCAAATGTAAACAACGACACTTCCACCAAATATCTTAATCAGTTAATCGAAGAACTGCCACACTTATCGAGCTCAAGTTCTATTAGAAAATGCATAAGTTCATTTGTTAAAACGCCCTCCATGAGATATGTCATGATAAAGGCGTTAGTTGTAACTACTGTCTTAACAATCGCTGGGTTTACATGGTACGGTGCCATGTCTATGACTTATCCAGCTGATGTCACAGCTATCTACAATTGTTCTGCATTCACTGCTTATGCGTTTGCAATACCTTTGTTAAATGAAAAGTTCTCCTGGTTGAAAGCTTCATCTGTTGTAATCGCTTTGGTCGGTGTATTTCAAGTTGCTTATTCTGATGACGACGTATCAGATGAAGATGTTTATCCTTATAGATTTTGGGGTAATGTAATTATATCTATCGGTGCTATACTATATGGTTATTACGAAGTATTGTACAAGAAATATCTTTGCATACCTAATCATTTGGCAAAAATTATAACACCAAGAAGGCAACTGACGTTCGCAAACTTCATAATGGGGTTCTTTGGAATTTATACCTTGATAATTTTGGTTGCTGGAATTATTATAGTTCACGTTTCAGGTATACATAAATTCAATTTGTTCAACTATGGTGAAAACACAAAAATTATTTGGTATTATATCTTGGGGTCTATTTTGAGTAATCTTACATTTAGTGCGTCGTTCCTTTCGCTAATGGCATTGACTAGTCCTGTGTTATCGTCTGTCAGTTCGCTAACAACAATTTTTGTCATTGGTATTGTCGAATGGGTTTTGTATGGTAACAAATTAAGTCTACAACAATTATTGGGTGATTTATTGGTAATCGTTGGGTTTGTGATGTTGACAGTGGCATCCTGGAAAGAAATTAGTGAAGGTAACGAAGATGACGACGTTGAGGCGGTTAGTACTTATTCATATGCTTCGAGTATGGACACTAGCATTCGCACATAGTCATGTATGTGTATATATATTTGTAGATATATGTATGTACTTATTTATTCTAGTCTAGTGTGAAAAATTTACCTGCAGGACTTTATTTTGCCATCATGACAGTGGATGATTCAGACGTAGATGGCTCTTCCTTCAAAGGATTAATGCAATCATTGAATTTGGATCCTGATCGGTTCAAAGAATACAATATTGATGAGGTATCGAAATTAGATTTCAATCAATTGTCGCAAATCAAAAACGAAATTGAATCCCAGCTAGGTTTGATTTTTGATTTACTAAAGAACAAGTATAATGCAGATATGGACACTGCTCTAGTTACTCATGATGGGTATCCAAGAAGCGATATTGACGTGGTATCAATTAGATTATTACGTGTCAGGGTCATACGATTGAGAAATGATGATAAACTAATAATGAATTTAATAAACGATAAAATGATTGAACAGTTTGCAATTAAACAACAAAATTATCAGCCTACAGAAGAAACCAAGCCTGAAATTGTGTATTCGATCCCGTTTGCTCAAGTAAAAGAAGTTGTGATCAACGGCCCAGCGCATCAATCAGGGTTACACGAAGGAGATTTCATCATATTATTTAATAAAACTATCCATGCTTCAAATCATAATAATCTACTAAACTTAGTGACAGAAGTTAAATCCAATATTGACAAAGAAATTGAGGTTGAAATCAAACGTGACCAAACCAAACTCAACCTCATATTAAAGCCAACTAACAATTGGCCAGGTCAAGGTTTATTAGGATGTAGATTAATACCAATTTAATAGTTTTTTGTATACGAAGTTTCTCCGGAAAATTCTCAGGTGTTTGTATTCCAGTAACCTAATCTTGAATAACCACCATGGTGTAGTCTAGTCACTTTGTATCTAAGTTTAAATAAAAATTGCAATTTAACCTCCATGTAAAGTACTGGTGAATGTGAATACATCACCATTTTCAATAACATAATTTTCTAAACCTTCCAACTCCCAATCTGTATCATTTATAAGCACCAATATTCCAGGACGTACACTGTCATCTTCTATAAAAACTGGAATATCTTTTGGATCCAGTATTATATTCTTGGTGATATATGTTATTAAATCTTTCATTGTAGCTTCACCTTCGACAAAAGGAATTAAGCATTTATGCTCTCTTACTGAGTTTGATATAATATCTAATCCACCCAAGAACTCAATTTTCACTTTAATCGTCATCTTGATAATACTTCTATTCTTTTTTTTTTTTTTTTTTTTTTTTTTTTTTTTTTTTTTTTTTTTTTTTTTTTTTTTT
>JAJMKJ010000090.1:0-10707 GCA_030569255.1 Insectozyma sakaeoensis | reverse complement strand
CGATGAAGCTGAAAAGGCTGACCCAGGGATTGAAAAGTTGAAAGCTCATAAACTTGATAGAGAAGAATTAGCTGAAGAAGAAGGTGTTGAAGATGACACTAGTGCCAAGCAAGCTGCTTACCAAGCCAAAGAAAAAGAAACTGAAGATGATGTTGCAGCATGGAACAAAAAACATGGTTTTAAGAACCCAAAAACATCATTGATTGAAGTTGCAGAAGAAGCTGATCCAAGTATTGAAAAATTAAGAGCACACAAAGGTGATAAGAAAGAATTGGCTGAAGAAGAAGGTGTTCCTGAAGAAGATGACACTAGTGCCAAACAAGCTGCTAGTCAAGCTAAAGAAAAAGCAACTGGAGATGATGTAGCTGCATGGAACAAAAAACGTGGATTCAAAAATCCAAAATCATCATTGATTGACGTTGCTGAAGAAGCTGATCCAAACATTGAAAAATTGAATGCACACAAGGGTGTTTCAGTTGATCAAGAAGATTCAGGTAAAAATCCAGCTGAAGTTTCAGGTGACAATGTTCAGCCTTTACCCAGTGGAGCACCTTCGGCGAGGCCTCGCGAGCTCAAACAAGAATTAGGTAACGCCACTAACAAATCAAATGAAAGCAAAGCTACCGATGGCGATAAATCTGCTAAATCAAGTCACGGAGACAAAGCACCTGCTGCTGTTGCTGGTGCCGGGGCTGGTGGTATTGCAGCTGAATCATTAGATAAATCAAAGAGTGGTGCCAGAAGTGAACCGGAAAGTTTGGATTCGTCAACTAGAAAGCAATTGTATGATTTGGGATACTCAAAAGGACAAGCATCACTGTTAGATTCATCGACTAAAAAAGATTTATATGATGCAGGTTACGCAAAGGGTAAATCTGCTCAAACATTAGATTCGCATACCAAACAACAATTATATGAATCAGGGTATGAAAGTGGTAAAGCTCACAACAAGGATTTAGCTGGTAGTAGTGAGCCAAAGTTAGATACTAAACGTGGAGATGATGCATATTCAAACCACGGTGTTGGTCATGCAGTTCCATCAGGTGCTGGTTTGGTTCCAGGTACAGCATTAGGTTCAGCACATACTAAAGATCAAGTTGCTAGAGATGTGCACCAACATACTTTAGATTCAAGTTTGAAAAAAGATTTGTATCATGCAGGCTATCAGAAAGGTAATTCTTCATTAGACCCACATTTAAAACAACAAATCTACAATCATGGCTATTCATCAACTCTTGATGAAAAATTGAGACAAGACCTTTACCAACACGGTCATGCAAAAGGTAGTACTGAAAAGAAACAAGAAAGAGACACAAAAGTTCATAACCAGCCATATGGCTCCTCGTCAAATAGAGAAGCTGCTATTATTGGTGGTGCTGGTTTAGGTGGTGCTGCTGGGTATGAAGCTAGTAAACATTCTGGATTACACGCACCAGTAGACAAGGACAGTGAACTTGTTGAAGAAAAAGAAGCTTCCAGAAAGAATGCTACCGATCCAAAGGACAATTTGGTTGTTGAAGTCATTGGTATTGAAGATAAAGAAGAAGCTTTGAGAACTGCCAAAAAAGCTTCGAAAAAGTTGGATGAAAAAGGTGTTGATTTAACATCTGGTAAATTAGTTATCAACGCAAACACCAAAGAAATCTACAAGTCAGATGGTGCTGGTTACGAGTCGAATCAGAGGCAGGAACATGTTGGTGAAGCTTATGGTCAAGCTAGAGCTGCTGGTTATACCTCTGGATTAGAAGACACTTCTTACAGAGGTGATGGAGTTGGTAAGAAAACTACTTTGGATCCAAAAACTGATGAAACTGAGGCTGCAAAACAAAGATTAGCTGAAGCTGCTAGAAAAAATGTTTCTTCAACTCAAAAATATTCTGGAGCAGAGACCGCTGCTGCTGGTGGTGCATTAGGTTCAGCTGCTGGTGTTGCTGCAGCTCATCATCATCATCATCATCATCAACAACAGCAACCAAAATCACCTCAACAACCTAAATCATCATCAGGTTTGGAGACTACACCAAAACAAAAGCCACAAAGAGCACCAAGTGATGAGATCTTTGTTAATGTCAAAGGTATCAAAGATAATGCTGTTGCCACAACCATTGCTGAAACTGCAGTTAAAAGATTGCAAAAAACACACGCAAACATCATTGCAAACGTCAAAGAAATTTTAGTTGATGCGCTGACTGGTGTTGTTAAAGATGAGAATGGTGATCAAATTGCTAGCTACCCAGACTTGGCCGTTGACACAAGAAAGCACGCAACATCATCACCAAAAGCTACCACTACTTCAAACGCTTCACCGGCTGTTGCTGCTGCATCAAGAGCTACAGCTAGCCATGATTATCCAACAAAATCAGTTCAGCCACCATATCCTGAAGGTAATCCAGCTACAAAGAAAACAACTACTGAAACACACGCTGCACCAGTTTCAAGTGGTTATACTTCTGGATCTAAACCAACAACAAGTGCTGGTTACACATCAAGTACACCACATTCAACAACTACTAGTGGCTACGCACCAAATACCACTAGTGGTTACACCTCAGCAAGTTCAAACACTGCTGGTGGTTACACTACAACAACTCCAAACGCTGTTGGTGGCTACAGTTCGACTACACCAAATACTGCTGGTACTGCCGGTTACAGTTCTGCTGCACCAAGATCTGGTACTGGTCATGCTGGTAATGTTTCTGGTGGTCATTTGCAAGGTTCAAACGCATATCCTACTGCTGCAGTAGATGCATACACAAATTCAGAATCTAGCTTGGACAAGCAAATCCATGAAACCAACTTATCAAACAGAAATTTTGCCACTCCTCAAGCTGCAACTTTGAGTGGTGAATCAAGAAATTTGAATGCTGGTAGAGGATTCAATGAAGAAGAAGAAAACGAAGCTGCAAACACTTCTTCTTCTTCGGCTATGCCAGGCTCCTGGTTTTAATTGTATATTAGTTTTATTAGTGTTGAAATGTATATTATTTGTTTAAAATTGTTTTTTGATTGTTCTACAACGAGTTAGTCTCTGAGTAAGTGCAAGAGATATCAGCTATCACGATGGCATGTAGCTAGTGTGGTTTCAATTTGTGTTAGTAGAAGTATACAAACTACATTCATATTACCCATGTGATTGTGTATTAACCTAATTATAAACTCTTCTGTCTAGCTCCCTCAACACATTTGCTACTGACTGCACTTCGACTTGCATACCTCTAGTTGTTAATTTGCCTACCAAGGTGCTAAAATCTACTGAGTTGAATCTTTTGTGTCGGGACAAAGTCTTGTATGCATCAGCACACGGTATAAAGATACCATTATTTTCTTTGGTAGAATTTGAGGATGTTGCTAATAATGGTGGTGGTACTGGACTTGGGGCATTGACTAGACCCGTAGATGTAGATGAATTGGAAGACGAGGCAGACGTTATTGCTAACGAACTTTTAGAATTTGTTCTTGATAACGACTCTCGTATCGGTGCGACTTCCAACTGCGTCCTACTAGCCACCGTTGTGCAGAACAAAGTCGACATTGGATCCATTTGACATTGACTGCACGTACCTGGATTACCCGTGCATCCGCTCTGCTCCTCCTTTGCTGTCTCTTGTTGTGACTTTTGTGGTTGTTGTGGTTGCTCATTGACTATAGTGGTGGTAGTGGTAGCTGTAGTTGTCGTTAGGTTTGTGATCTCACGAATCTCGACCGAAGGTCCAGGGTGCATGACTGGTAATGACGATTTCCGAATGTTATGGTTTGCAAACGTGTTTGAATTGTTGAATTGTATTGGTGGTAATGTGTTATTCTCGTCATCAATCTCGTCATGCTCGTGAACAATTTCTTTGTTCAACGAATCATTGATTCTAGCTGCCTCTTTGGCTGCTTCTCGACATACACACGGTGTATCATCGGAACAGAATCCACAATTTTCCATTGGCGAATCTTCGTTGAACGTGGATGTAGCTTGTTGTGACTGTTGGGGTTGCGACTTTTTGAGTTTCTTCAAATCAGGCATTGGTTTTGTTTTTGTCGTTGATGTCGAGAACTGTGCTGTGAAATCAATTTCGTTTTCGTCCTCATTTATCACCTTTAATTTTCTTTTCTTCATTAACGAAACTGCTGGTTGGGGTTTAAAAGAGTTCAACTGCGTTTGTAAATCCAAAGTTGACTCTTGTTTCGTTTTCAAACCAACCTCTTCGCACAAACATTCATCTTTCAAACAAACCCCGCAGTCAAAATTAGACACATCTTGGTCGGTAATCTTAGTGGGTTGTTTATCAGGTGTCGTGTTGTTGGAAATTGGTGTGAGGGTATTGTTTGAATTTCTGTGATATCCATTAGTGGCCGACGATGGATTTGGCGGCAGATCCGCTGATGGTGCTGGCGAAATTTGTTGATAAGAGTATGATGATCCAGCTGGGGATATTGAATTGTGGGGTGATGGATGGTTACTGGCCGATTTGAAATGAGGGGAGCTTGTTGACCTAGGTGAATTTTTGATTTGTTGTTGTTTCAACTGATTAAACTCCAATCTCAATTGTTCAAGACCTTTTGATAAAAATTGATTTTCAACCTTCAACTTGTTTATGGTATTTACTAACGCCATCTCTTTTATATCCTTCTCCTTTTCAACTTCCATCAATTTTTGTTCTAGTTCTTGTACCCTCGTAGCTCTTCGTTCTCTAAATGCACGCTGTGCAGCTCTATTCTGGGCTTTCCTCTTAGATGCCGGTGTGTCAACGCTAGGTTTTCTACCGGGTTTGGGTCTTGGTGGCAATACCCACTCCTTTGATGTCATTATTGTCGTTACATTCTTTGCTGTAGTTTCATTATTGGGCGGGGAACTTGGATTGTAGGGACTAGCTATACTTCTTGGTGTAGAGCCCGATGAAGATGGTGATCCTGCAATAGCTATTGGCGAAGGGGCCGATCTAGGTGCAATACTAGGACCTTTAGCTGACATTTTTGATACTAGAAAGTCAAAATTTTGGTGACAAATGAATATATGCGATAATATATATATAAAGTGATATTTCGTAGTAACAAAGGTGTAACTTTTTTTTTTTTTTTCTAAAAATTTCGTTTTTCCAATATTTTTTTTTTTTTTGTATTGCTGATGAAAAAGATAAAAAAACTCAGTATTTTGTGTAATAATTGGCGGTCATAAAAGGAAATTTTCTTAGTATATTTCAGCAAGAACAATAAAACGCTTAGCCATGATTGGCTATAACAAGGTGGTTATTGTAAATTCTTTACTTTGGTTATTGGCGTTGGGGTCAATTTACAACTGGATGTAGCACGCCTCAGAGTCACGTTCAGACTACACTGTTGAAACAGTAGTAATTAAAACATCAGCTTTTGAGATGAAAACTATTTGGCAGATGTAATCTGCAAATTGAGTTAGCAATATATGCTTCAGTTATATCTGACTAACATTTTTTTTTTTTTTTTATCCTTCACACTGATGTTCGTGTATGTAGTTTTGCGAATCGGCTTCAGATTCATTTGGTGTGTACAATTTTCAATATTAGAGATATACAATTTGACATTGTTTGAGCTGTTACGGCTTTACTTGTTTCGGATTAACATGTAGTACTCAACCATCGTAATTTGATTAATTAAAATTATACAAAATAAATATATATACAAGTTTAAATTTATTTTTGTTGTTGTTGTTGTTGTTCTTTTTGAGCTTCTTCTTGTGCTCTTTGTTGTTGTATTTTGGCAATTTCTTCTGGATTTGGACCTCCTTCAGTAATCAATTTATTCAAGGTAACTTTACCAAACTCTTCCTTCAACTTTTGTTCTTCTTCTAAGAATTTATGTGCATTTTCCTGTAAATATCTTTGAAAGTGCTCATACTGTAATTGACCATGCTCCCTTATAACATCCAATGGCATTTTCTGTTCAGCAACTGGCATACCTAATAATTTAGCAATGAAATTACCAGCATTTGGTTGGCCTGAGTTCTTGTGATCTTTTGCCCATTGTTGTCTTAATTTTTTCTCACGTTCGTCAAACTCATTCACAATGTTTGATTTATCATTGAAAGAATTCAAAATTGGTCTAACGTCCTTAATTGGCTGTGTTGCCAAGTATTCCAAAAATGGTATAAGACGAATCAAAAAGTCGTCTTTTTGTCCGTTCCATTTTTCAACAATAATCGAATTTTCAGGTTGTAACGCAGCACTTTCTTCATCGACATCAATCAAAACAACTTTACCAAGATCACGGTTCAACAATGATAAATCTTTGATTAATTTACCATCTTTGTAACGACAACCTTCTCTAAACAAGTGATACGAAATATAAGCATGATAAGGATCTAATTTACTTGCTGTTTTTTCGGAGTAAATTTGGGAATTGGTTGCAAACAATACAATTTCATAATACTGAGACAAGTAACCCAAGAAATAGTCTAATCCAGGTCTTTTACCTGTTCTCCACCCGTGTTGGGTATCCCAAGATGAATGAATCAAAAGATCATCTAATGTTAAAACCAATGTCAAAGGACGTCTATATTGTTCAGGAGCTGGAGGAGGTAACAAGTTTTCAAAAGCTGGTTCTGAAAAAAAGGTGAAAAGTGATCCTAATCTTTTATTCAATCTCTTATAAATCAAATCTGGGGTGTAACCGTTTTCAATGTCCTTTGCGTCTAAATCTTGTTGCTCCTTTTCTGAATCCCAATTTCTACTCATGTAACCTAACCCTGTGATACCTGTGACAAATGTTAATAAATAAAATATGTTTGCATATCTTTCTCTTTGTCTATCTTGAGAAGTTTGAGGTCTTTTTCTTTTCCTTGAACTTTTTTCTGTGTTTTGTTGCTTTTCTTTTGGTTCGGCATCATCAAATCCTGCCCTTGCCAACATATCATCATTTAGGATTGATTGTGATTTCTTAGTATCATCTTTCTTCTCCGTTGTGTTGTTTGTAGAATAATATTTGATAAGTCCATTGGTTGGTCTCAATAAATTAACTCTTGAAGGTGTAGCGTTACGACTCAACACTTTCAATATGTTTCTAGATTGATATTTGAACATATTAATGATGATTTTTGTTTAATGGAAGAAGAAGAAGAAAAAAAAAAAAAAAAAAAAATTTATTTACTGTAATTGAAAAATTTAAAATCATACACGAATAACGATGTTAAATCTACTACATTCAATACGATATAGCTCTGGCCAAATACTAGTTAGCAAAAGATATAAAACTAACATATTCAAATATTTGACTGATGCCACAAAAATAGATGCAAATTTTAAACAGTTGGCAAATGCACCAACGTCGACAAAAATTGATGAATTAATCTCAAAAGTAGATGGTAAACCTGAATTGTTATACCAATTGGCATTCTTTTTCAGCGAATGTAAAAAGATTGGAATATTACCTGATAATAGTCAAGTTAAAAGAAGTAAAAATTTTTGGTATTGGACAAATTCAATTTTCAAATTAATACCATTAAACAAAGCTTTTTGGGACACATGTTTTGCGTTAGAAGTTGCCTCCCATACACATAGAATAAACCCTTTTCGAATAGATAATATTGGGTTATTAGATCCAAAAAATTTTCCAATAGAGTTTTACAATCAAATTTTAACAGGTAAATATAATAATACAGAATTCAAACATATTATATCGTTTGGATTTGGTAAACCAAAGTGGGAAAATAAATGATTTAATATATATATATATATATATTTTTATGGTTTTGGAATTTTTAAAGATTTTGAAATATTTGCGCAACCTTGTAAAACAAATCCAAATGTAACTAGATGAAATTCAAATGGTGTACCTTGAAATATGGTTCCTAACGGTAAGTTTTCGTGAATCCAATCTTTGTAAACTAATAATGCCATGAATCCAACCCATACCAAGTTACTTGGAATTGGTAAACCTTCGAAGTACTGTGATTTACCATGTTTATCTTTAGGTATGTTGTTTACTGAAATATTGAATCTGGCTAAACGAGTTAAGCCACATAAAACCCAAAATGTCAATAATAAAACATCTACTGTAGTTTGGAATCCAATTGCAAATGCAATTGTTGCTGGTGAAACACCGAATGAAATTAAGTCAGCTAATGAGTCCAACTCTTGGCCCATCAAACTCGATTTATTTCTTAATCTAGCAACTCTACCATCGAAAAAATCAAAGAATAATCCTAAAATAATGAAAAAATGTGCTCTTTGAACGTAATTTGTTTGACCAGTCAATGTGTATCTAAGACATGAAATAATTGCATAGAAGCCACTAAACCCATTCAACAATGTAATAAAGTCGGCCATGTGCAAGTTTCTAATCAAACTAAAATGTCTATTATCGTCAATGAATTTCAAATATTCTACTTGTTCAGGTTTTGGTAAGTCATCTTTTGAACTCAATGAAAATAAAGATGATGACCTTCTTAAACGAGGGTTTGGTCTTGAATCAACTAAACTTTCACTCTCCGAGTCTGATGCAATTGCTGATGATTCAACTTTTTTAAATCCTGTTGAACTCATATTCTTTGATTGATGATCAATTGAAGCAAACAAATACAAAAAAGTTTATGTTGCTAAAACAATTTTTTTTATGGAGTAGACAAACAATGTGAAAAAAAGGCTGACACACAACAAGGAGAGGAGCACAGGCAAAAAAAAAAAAAATAACATGAAATGAATGAGGCGGTAAACATTTGATTTGATGGCTGTGGTACCAACCTTGGCACCAGCTGTAGCGAGGTTACAAATTTTGTCGCCATAAATACAGTTGAAATCTCAATTGAACAAATGAAATTTTTTGACGAGTATTAGTTGACTTTACATCTTCCATCTCTATTTGTAATGCCTACTTGACTGACTAAAAATTGACGTGTCGAGTTATTTGTTATTCTGTGTCACGAATGTTTTGTTTACGTTTTTACATTCAATTTTTTGTTTTTTTACAACCTTGATTCACAAATACAACACTTTATCTCAATCCTAAGTTGTAACCTCAATCAAGAAGCCACTTAACAGTTGTCGTAATAATTGGTTATATTTAAATGCCATAAGTCATGGTTGTTGGTGAGTCACGTACTGAGTTACTAAAATGGTTGAACGCAACATTAAGTTTAAATTATACAAAAATAGAACAATGTGGTACAGGTGCTGCATTTATTCAATTGATGGATTCTATTTATGAAAATATTGATATGAAAAAGGTCAAGTTCAATCCTAAAAACGAATTTGATTATCGCCATAATTGGAAAATTTTACAAGCGATATTCACTAAACATAACATTACAAAGAATATTGATGTTGAAAAGTTAATCAAGTGTAGATTGCAAGATAATTTGGAACTATTACAATGGTTCAAAAGATATTGGTCGGAAAACAAAGATTATAACTCAATTTATGATGCAAGCAGTAGACGTAATGGAATCATGGGTGCTTCACCAAATACAACAATTAATTCACAGACCAAGTCATCGCCATCACCACAACAACTACCTTACAAGTCTGTGTATGCACAACAACCTCGTGCAAAACCTTCATTACCAAGTCTCAAGCAAAACCCTGAAACACCAATTGGATCAAAATTAAGAAATGTTTCATCATCGTCTAATCTTCAACGTGTAAATAAAAACGCAACACCTAATTTTAACTCAAGAATCGGTGAGAATTCCAACCCGACCAAGCAAAGATCAAGAGTTTCCTCAAATAATGTAAAACAAACATCGCAACAAGCTGGGTCGTTTGATAATCCAACTCCAATTAGTTTAATGACTTCAAATTCAAAGGAATATCAAAACCTAAGTGAAAAATTGCAGCAAACTCAATTGGATTTGGACGAGTACAAAATTTCTTGCGGCTCGTTGCAAACAGAAAGAAATTTTTATTTTAATAAGTTAAGAGATATTGAAATTATGGTACAACACATACTTGATTTAAATGAAGAAAATAATTTGGATCAATTACAGGGGTTGGATATAATCCAGTTTTCAAAACAGATTCAAGATATATTATATTCTACTGAAGAAGGGTTTGGAAATAATATTCATCATGATGTAGATATGCTCAAAGTTAGTAACGACGAAAGGGGAGTATTTGAAGATCATGATGTACAAGAGAAAGTTGAACTGCAGAAACAACAGCTGCTACAACTACAACAGCAACAGCTACAAACACCAGCCAATATTGAGCTGGTGGAAGAAGTCGACATGATCGATGATGATGAATCTTTCTAGTTTAAATCGTTTATACGAAAATGCACAACGAGTTAAAAATTAATTTCGAGAAAAAAAAAAATAGAAAAATCAATTGTTGCAAAATGTTCCATGTACTTGCAAAATTCGGTAATATTTTTACATTTGATATATTTTGAAATGTACTAGTAAAAATCATTTCTATCAAGTTAGTTGATACCATTTAGTAAACTTAAATATGTAATTACTCAGAATTGCAAATATTTGGTTTGTTTTTTTTGAACATTTGATGGGTTGACCATTTAATTGCCGCAATATAATAATTTTTGCAATTATTAGAATAAAACTCTACTTGAAAACATGCTAAACTATGCTGTAATTTATTTTCAAAGCTGAGTTTACATGGTATACTTATTAAACAATAATTATTTTGATCAATTGATTTTTTAATTAATGTTGCTGCTGCTGCTCGCATCTGTATATATAACTACTACTAAAAATAACACATACAAAATAGTACAACGAAAAAAAAAAAAAAAAAA
>JAJMKJ010000089.1:0-33094 GCA_030569255.1 Insectozyma sakaeoensis | reverse complement strand
GGAGTCATCAAAGTAGGATCATGTGGAACATGAATCATTCAGACGTGGTTGATGGTCTGTATGATGAAACTGAATTGACAATTGAAGAATGAAGAATGGTAATGGAAATGGAAATGGCAATGGAAATGGTAATGGTAACGGAAATGGTAATGGCAATGGAAATGGTAATGGCAATGGAAATGGTAATGGCAATGGAAATGGTAATGGCAATGGAAATGGTAATGGCAATGGAAATGGTAATGGCAATGGTTTTGAAATATGGAAAATGGCAATTGAAAATGGCAATGGCAATGGTAAATGGTAATGGCAATGGAAATGGTAATGGCAATGGAAATGGTAATGGCAATGGAAATGGTACTGGCAATGGAAATGGTAATGGCAATGGAAATGGTAATGGCAATGGAAATGGTAATGGCAATGGTTTTGAAATATGGAAAATGGCAATTGAAAATGGCAATGGCAATGGTAAATGGTTTTGAAATATGGCAATGGAAATGGTAAATGGTAATGGTAAATGGCAATTGAAAATAGCAATTGAAAATAGCAATGGCGATGGCAATGGCAATGGTAAATGGTTTTGTAATATGGCAATGGCAATGGTAAATGGTAATGGCAATGGAAATGGTAATGGCAATGGAAATGGTAATGGCAATGGAAATGGTAATGGCAATGGCAATGGCAATGGCAATGGTAAATGGCAATGGCAATGGTAAATGGTATTGAAATATGGCAAATGGCAATTGAAAATGGCATTGGAATCTGGCAATGAACACTGGCACTGGATTAATTGGATCCAAGAAATTACGGCTCTAGATAAATTGGTAATTGAAGTTGGTTCTGGATACATTGGCAGTCTAATTTATAATGATTCTAGTAGTGGATTGGCATTGGATATTTATAATGGTTCTTCCAGTTATATTGATCGTGGTTCTGGATCAATGAGAGCAAAATTATCAATTACATAACTAAGGTGTTGGGTGCTGGTGATGAATGTTATTGAATACTTTGATTTTATATATATTGTTTTGTTTATATTGACAATTTCTCTAACTGTATTTATTTATACCAATTATTACCTAATGCAAATTTTTATTCCAATAGACAACAATGTAATTCAGTCCAGAATACCCTAACAACTATCCTAGCTCTAGTATCATTCATAACGTCTGCCTTCCGGTTAAAAATTTGAACATAAGCTTATCAAGACTTGCCAAGATTGAGGATTTTATATCAGCAAACACAGGAAGACCGAAACTTACAGTTTGATTAATATCGAGAAGTTGAAAGTTATGTTAATGTTAGCCCTATCATTGTTCAACAAATGAAATTGAAATCGAAACCAAAAGCGAATATTGAGTTTAAAATCACCATGGCACCACAAAAATTAAATTACATAGAGAGATAAGTGACTGGCTATATTTTCATTTACCATCGAGATAGACATAATGTAGGTTCTTGGAACATACTGCTATTGCTAGCTCTTTTGGGCTACATTGTTCATTTTGACTAAACTCAAGATATATATTCTTTTTAAAATTTGAGTTCAAAACAATTTAAAACAATTCAATTTCATAATTTGGTTTTATACTTGTGATAAATGCCAAGTTTATATGGTAGAATCTGAATAGTGTTTTGCAAACTAACCTGGGTGCAAAAAATACTCATACGACAATGTTTGCTAATATTAGCTTTAGAAAACACCCAACTAAATCAAACCGTCAGTAGTCAATAAATCAACACACATAAAAACATGGAGGTGAACACTAATTAACAACTAAGGAATAATATTTCATGGCTTGAGCTTTCTAACTGTGTATTACTTTTCAATCGCGGTTTGCTCACTTCGGGTGCATCTAATATAAAGGGAATGTCATTTGCATACATATATATTCTTATCTAGTTCTACAACTCCATAAGGTGACTTTACGATGATGATATGCATTAGTAATATTACACAAGATGTTTATCTTTTATTCTTTTGTTTTATTTCCAAATCTTTTGTAGCATGTAACTTTATATAATTTGGATAATCCTGTCTATTGCCTGTATACCCTAAAGACCAATCATAACTTACCGCATAGGCGAATATTGTCCCTGATTTATTGAAAGCCGTTGCTGATATTGTGCCTTGCAACTCGGGAAATGACTTTAATCTCTGTTTGGCATCTTTATCCCAAAAACAAAAAGTACCATCAGAGCCCGCAGTGCTGAATGTGCCATATATAGGATGGAAACTTATTGAATTTACAGCATAAGCATGGGACTCATTTGCATTCGACGTTGTTCTTGCTGCTGCCGGTGTTGTAGATGATGGTGACCCTGACTTACGATGGCATTTGAAAGAAAAACCAAACTTTTTTTGCTCATTCTCTGTAATATATTGTATTGCACACCTTCCTTCAATTGAACCAATAGCAAATCCATTGGCTTGTGGATAGCATGATATGCACCTTGTTTGCCATTTCAACGGACTCTGAGAACTCTTGAAAATCTGCTGTGGATTGTTCAAGTCTATAACACTGATGTGTCTATCTGCACATCCAACCACTAATAATTTCTGCGATGAGTCCATGGAATAAACTCGTTCAGGTAATTGTATCGTGGATATTGGATTTGGTGATCTCATGTCCCAATATTTCAATGTCTTATCCCATGACCCACTGGCCACTACTTGAGTGTTTGTGGGTCCACATTCAACATACCTGACTGACTTCACCGGCTGATCATGTATCCCAATTTGCTGAGCCTGTTGAGATTGTAAATCGAAAATCTTAACTTGATTATCGCTACCCCCACTGATGACTTTAGTACCGTCCAATGACCACCTTGCACTAAACACAGGACCATCATGGTCGTATAGTGCTCTACCTTGGTTATTACCTGAATTGGGATCGATTTCATAGATTCTAACTTTTTTATCCCAACTTGCAACTGCTAACAAGTCTTGCTGCGGAGAAAATGATATATCCTCAATTGAATCGTCCGGTGGGTTATTTATGGCTATATCCTGTAACAACTCCTGTCCTGTGGCTGCAGAAGACGCAGTACTAGATGAGCCACCAAGAAATGACATATTTGTTTAACAACCTAATAATACTAATAATAATTTTTTTTTTTTTTTTTTTTTGTTTTGTTGTTTTTCCAAACCATGATTAAGTATCAATTGAATGAAAATGATATACCGACATTGATATATGAAAACAACGATGAGCAGGATTTGGAAGTGAAAAAGCCGAAAATTTACGAGGACAATACATTTATAGATTGGAGCTTAGAATCTTTGTTGATACCGAAAAGTTTGGCCTCGTACTACAAGAAGTGGGTCATTTTGATTGTCTCTGCAATTGTTCTAGGTTACATAACAGCATTCATAGACCTAGTGTCAGTGTCATTGAATGATTTAAAAAAGGGAGCGTGTTCCAGTAACAAAAGTGAGTGGACATTGTTAAATCCATTCCTGACATGCCCTGGCTGGAATAATTGGAGTCAAATATTGCTTCACTCCAATGGTATAACTAGTCATATTTTCATCAACTTCCCTATATACTTGATATTGGCACTTGTATTTGTCTTTGTTGCTGCTTACATTACTATCAACAAAGATTTGTCGATCAAGCAATCGGGTATACCTGAAATCAAATTGATCATATCCGGGTTTAATTTAAATCTCGACGAATATTTAGGGTTGAAAACGTTGTTTTATAAGATATTGGGTCTAATATTTGCAGTTGGATCCGGATTGTGGCTAGGTAAAGAGGGTCCGTTGGTTCATGTGTCGTGTTGTATATTCAATGTTCTTTACAAGTTTGCTAATTTTAATAGTGAAGCAATACGAAGGGAAGTTTTGAGTGCTGCTACTGCAGCCGGAATATCTGTTGCGTTTGATTCGCCAATTGGGGGCGTCTTGTTTGTTTTAGAAAGCATGCCAAGTTATTTTGTTCCAACTAGAATCATGTGGAATTCATTTGTATCGGCCACAATTTCAGTCATCACTTTAACTGGCTTTAAAGTGATAACAGATGGAAGAAATTTTTTTGAGCAAGATTTGTTTCAAGTGAACTTTGGTAATTTTAGTTGGTTGTTCATGGAAGTGGGACCGTTTATTCTATTAGGAATTTTCGGTGGTATATATGGATGGCTTACAATTAAGTTGAATCTGAGATTTTTACATCTTCGTAGAGCAATTCAGCACAAGTTGCATCCGGTATATGGTAGTTACTATGAAATCGTCATCCTTGTTGTTATAACTACATTGTTAAATTTTCCACTAGATCTTTCGAAACTTCCATTCAATGCGTATTTGAAAGAGTTGTTCAAAGACCAATCCGATTATTTGCCCAATGATGGAACTACAGCTTTGAAGTTGTTGTACATTATGATCCAAGGATTTCTACTAACTAGTTATACATTTGGCATTGACCTACCAGGAGGAATATTGATGCCTTCTTTAGTGTTGGGAGCCACTACAGGACGATTTTTAGGAATTATAAATTTGTATTTACAGTCCAAGTTCAGCTGGGACTCTTGGGCTACGTGTACTGAAAAGTCGTGTTTAGTTGATCCATCTTCATATGCTGTGATTGGTGCTGCATCGTTCATGACTGGTGTCACGAAATTAACCATGTGCGTCGTTGTTATCATGTTTGAATTGACGGGGGCAGTTTCGTATGTGCTTCCAATTATGTGTGGAGTTATGACCTCCAAGTTTGTGAATGACTGGTTACAACCGTTGAACATATACGATACTTGGTTGAAAACCAACTTTAACAATACTGTTGGGGGCAACTCTGTAAATCAAGGCAAAGGTTCTGGATTGGTGTCATTCTCGAATCTAACAACAACATTGAAGTCGAAATTACCCAATATAACAGTAAGAGAATTGATGACTCCATTGGAAAAAATCAAGTGCTTATGTTTGATCCCAGACCAGCCGTATACTATAGAGTATTTGATCGAATTTACTAGTGATAATCACGAAGGATATCCTTTGATCGCGAATTATCAAAATCCAATATATATTGGATATGTCACAAAATTCGAAATCTTGCATAAGATAAATTCGATTCACAATCAAGGAATAATAAGTTTTCAAATCCCGCAGTTATCATCAAAGTCTGCATTGTCAATGCAGCTACATTTCGAAAGGAAACTAACCAACTTTACACCTTTAGAGGTCAATTTGGATAGATCGATCTTGATAGTAAACGATTCGGCTTCTGCACTATTGATCATTGAAGAGTTTGAAAAGTTGAATTTAAACTATTTGACAATATTGAATAACGAAAATTTAGTTGGGTTTATTGATCGATTTATCTTGCTGAAACTAATTGAACATAATTTCGAAAATGTATTTAGCAATGAATACGATGAATTCGACATAGATGATTTGGAATCTGGCGATAATGATTATGACAATTTAATGATGAAGTTAAGAACTAATAGAAAATCCATAGAGTTGATTACATAGATTGTAATGTACATATACCACCCATCTCTGATTCTGTTTTTAATACGCGTAGTGGATTTTATTTTTTGTCGCAACGATTGCATAGTATAAACAAACAAGCAAATGACAAAAAGTATACTCAAGGATAACACTATTCCTTTGGTTGGCTCGAGTCGTAGGGTATCTTTCAAGCCGGAAGTTACTCTACATAAAATCAATTATGTTGAAAATTCAAACAAACGCAGAAAGACAAATTCGGATTTGGAGGACGAGCCACCATTCGATTTAAACTTTGAATTTCACGATGACAATGGGGGCGAGCAGATGTTGCAAGACTCTTCAGATGAGGATTATGACTCAACCAATCTGTTGTTCAACGAGCGGAAGGCCGAGCAGCCAATCCACAACTTGAATCAAGATAAGGATGAGCTAACTATGGATGTTACTAATGTTGTTTCAAATATACTACCTATCGAGAACGAGGATGATGCAAATGCTATGGAGTTAACCGAGCCAATTGTCAGGATAACAAGGCCGGAAGAGGAGAACAAAGAAAATCAAGACCCTGAACAAACACAAGACAAGGGGGGCGATCCAGTTGAAGATGGTCAACAAGAACATACAATGGATCTAACGCAAGTAGAGAGCCAAAAGATAGAAACGACTCACGAACAGAATCAAGAAGAGCAAACAATGGACCTAACACAAGTGCCGAGGTTGCACGCTAATTCAAATGCAAGTGGACAAGCTCAAGAACAAAATTCGAGTCAGGAGGAGGAGGAGGAAAATATGGATTTAACCGAAGTACAGAATAGAGAAATCGATGTGGATCTAACATCTGAGCAAATTCAAAATTCAAATCGAGAAGAAGAAAATATGGACTTAACAGAAGTACAAAGTAAGTATCTGAGCTCAGAGCAATTTCACGGTACCAGTACGGTCATGGAGAGTTATAATCGGAGCAATTTCCACCTGATTCAAACTCGATCGCAGTTTGATGAGTCGAATCAGGATGATCAAACAATGGAATTGACACAAGTCACATATAATTATATCGAGTCTCATCAGGATTTGTCTGTGATTTCAGAGGGTGATGAAGTTTCCATGGAAGTCACTCAAAGTAATGTACGTACCGAAACTGAGGAACCAGAGGTGACTCAAAATGGCAAGGACGTGGATAAAATCAATGACGATGAAATGGAAATAACTGAGAATATCACAAGTATAAAGCCACTTCAAGAAAAAGGTGAACATAATGATGAAACGAACAGACTATCTATCGAAATTTCCGATAGCGTTAAAAGATTGGATGACCCAAGAGAACCTATACCAGAACACAATTCCCCAAAACCAGGTGAATTTCTTACTCGGGGCGAAAGCTTCAATCTGCAAATGGAAACCCAAATTGAGGTTCCGACTCAGAGTGATGGATACAATTCTCAAATGGAAAAAAGATTGGACTATCCAACTCAAAGTCAGGAGTATAGTTCTCAAATGGAGAAAAGATTGGACTATCCAACTCAAAGTCAGGAGTATAATTCTCAGATGGTGGATAATTTGACTCAACCGCGAGATTTTAGTGCAATAAAGGAAATAAAACTTAATGAACCAGCAGAAGTTAAATTATCACATACATCAATCAACGTGCACCTAAATGACAGGGATAGATCAAATGTTTCACTTCGAGAAGCGGTGACTACAGCGACATTTCCAGACAACTACGAAAACGAACCTGATAATCATGATAACGACAATGACGATGATGATGACGACGACGATGACGACGACGATTTTGAGGCAAAAAGTTTAAGTCAATTTTTGCTTGATGTAGGCATTGAATTTTACGACAATTTGGAATTGAATTTGAATCCAAAATTAAAGGTTTTGTCAACGAGCACCAAAAACATAACTGATCAAGATTACCTACTCGCAAAGTCAAAATTGGACCTTTTGGAACTATACAAGTTTAGTTGTGAGGAATTGAATAAAAATATCCTCGAAGGGCGAAAAGTTTATGATGAGTACAATGAAAACATAAAAAACAACAATCCCATTATTTTCAAAAAGTTTTACTCCAGTTCAGATCGAGCATTAATGAAGATGAAGATCACTAGACTACGGGACTTCACCAGGTTACAATCTAAGAAAACCTGGTACAACTGGAGAAGTCAACAAACACAGAATTTAATCGAAGAATTGCAAACCAAAACGACTCTATTACAACAAGATAAGGAGAAATTGACCTCGAAATTGGATCTTTTAGATACTACGTATGACCAATCGAGACGGAAATTGAAGTCTTTGAAAGCGAAATTGCTAGCATTGAATCAATTGAAAAATGGTGACAAGCTATCGGTGGAACAGGTGCGAAAATTAAAGGACGACATGTCACAGGACAATGAGGTGTTGCAGGTCAACAAAGAATTGCTGATGGATGAGACTTTACAGCAAGTGCCCAATTTGAAAACGATTGAACCAAATTCAACCTACATTTACGACGACGCAATTGAAATAAAGATGGGAGATAGGTTTGAAATCAAGGTTATACGCAATAACTTGCGCAACAAATCATTATCGACACTATTGAAATTGAAAAAACAACCTAGTCAATTAGACCAGATCTATGAGATGATAAAGTTTTGGAACTGGCTCAAACGTATCGACTTGGAAATTTACAAGATATCAATCAAGTACCCAGTCGAATTGAACGAGACAAATTTGAAAATCCATTATTTCAACTTTGACAAAAATTATAAATTGACCATCCATGGTGTGATTCATGCTCTACAAGAGATTAAACTCTCAATTGAAGACAAAACAAAGTTGTTTGATACATCTAAAGATATAGGTCTAAATATATATTAATGTGTGGCTCCCAAGAAAATCGTAGCTGACAAACAAACAATCATCACTAGTACACCCCATATAGCTAGTGCCAACCCGCCAAACTTGCAGAATTTTTCTAAATGAGTCAAAGGCTGCTTTGAATTTATCAACAAGTAGCCAAATAAACCAGGTAGAATAAACGAAATTGATGTTGACCCAGTGGAACCGACAAATGCCAACACGTGAGCCAAACTAGTGACTGTGATGGCAACTATGTAGCTCAAAACTAAGATTGCTGTAGTGATGATGTAGAATTTTTTTGTTGTTAGTGGAACTATGATCGGACTGTGACCATCGGTATCCTGGGCACCTTCCATTGGGGTCGTACTGATGAATGACTCGTCCTGGATAGAATTCTCGCTGATCGAGTTCAACGATTCAATGTCGGAGCTCAAGGACGAATAGTTTTGGCCGCCATTATGTTGTCTCTTTTTGATATCTTGTACTCCATGAGTGATAAAGTGGATCACGTGGTTTATAGAGCCTCGACATGGATGGCACTGCAACGGATACGATAAACTGACCATGATAACAATGCATAATCTCCCAATCAATGAGCTTATTGAGTCTTTCGAATACATGGTGATGATGTTTGAGTTCACCGTGTTACCGAATGTCAAATAACCGAAAACACCAACAATCAAGTATGACAAACAAGCAATTGAGATTGAGTTTCGGATGATCAAATTAGATTGTCTGGTTTCCGACCCGTCAACTTCGTTGGGTGTCAATTCATTTATGATTGCAAACATATTTTGATGGCAAGTATAAGCAAACACAAAAATCGGAAATGACGATAGTGTGGATTTCCACGATATCGGACCAACCCAATCAATATGCAAGTCAGGGGATTTTTCGCTGAAATAGTGCTGTATAACCAAACAAATAAGGTAAGCAACCGAAAACAATGCCAAAATACTAGTGTACTTCAAGGAATCCAATTTTTTCAAGTAGCTCAAAGGTATGACAATTATCACCATGAATATTGAGATCCAAAAGTTTCTGGCCATCAACCAATCGTTAGTTACATTCAAACTTTCCATGATTTTCGGCATCAAGTCACCAATGACAACAAGATAGCTGACACCAACACCAAAACATTTAATGCTGATCGCGAGGTCAAACACTATTGAGAAGTTAGGATACGTCAATTGTGCAAGACTAAAGTAGGAACAATGATCCTTTTGATTTGTATACTTGGCTACTTTGTTTTGTAGGTATAATCCAAATGACGACGTTAATGAAGACCATATAATCAATATACAACCAAACAATAGCCCGTTGGATTTTAATCCGTATGGCATGGCTAGTATACCTGCCCCAATAATTGTGTTTAGCAAATTTATACTACCTGATTTAATAGTTGCTCTCCCCATTTCTGTTAATTCTTCATCAACCAATGTCTTGTAATTTATTTATTTATTGGTTGGTGTTTTGTATATATATATATATATTTTTTTTTTTTTCTGTTGCAGTAGACAATTTTAAAAAAACATTTATATTGAGATAAAGTATATTATATAAATAAAACAAAATTACGATAAACTTAGAAAACTAACCAGCCAATCAAGAAAGCAATCAAGATCAAGACTAAAGCAACAGGTAATGAAAGTCCGTTGACTTCACCATTTTCATTTGAAACCAACGCAGCAGATGAAGTAGATGTTGCTCTCTTTTCGTTATTGTCCAATTTTGTAGATAACAATTGAACTTGTCTGGCCAATGCTTCCAACTCTCTTTGCAATTCTGGTGATGGTTGTTGTTGTGGTTGTGGTTGATGTTGCTGATGTTGTTGTTGGAGTGGTGCTGGAGCTGGAGCTTGAGCTTGGTATTGTTGATGGGATGGACTTTGCTGGTAACCAGAAGTGTTTGCCCCGCCAACAAACGATTGACCATTATTGTGTGAGGAAGTATCGTTCAATGATCTATCATGAGTGTGTGAGTAATCTCCGTTGGATGTAAGTTGTTGTTGATTGAATCCAGAGTTACCAATGACGCTGGTGGCAGCTGCGGCAGCACCGCCACCAATAATACCGCCGGCGGCTCCAGCAGCCAAACCACTACCGTGGGAAGCATGTTGTTGTTGTTGTGGAACTGCTGATTGATCGTGTTTGACTGGGGCTTGGTGTGATTGTTGCGATGGAACACTTCCAGCACCTCCAGCAACACCATGGCTGGATTCTTTATCAGGACCAACAACGTAGTTAACTCTTAATTTTTTGGAAACTAATTGTGATTTGTGTTGAGCTTCTAATTGGGACCATTGTTCACTGACTTTTGATGCATCTGTCAAGTGTGGTGCTGGCAATGAAACCAATAAGAATTTATCTTTACATTTATAATCGTGGGGTAATGGTTGAGAAAATCCTTGCAAGATGATTGAGATATCTAACGAAGAACCAGGTTGAATGATGGAAGCATTAGGTCTGACACAGTACAATTTTGGAGCGGTGGTCTTAACTTTGAAAGCCAAAGGTGTGTTTGTTGGGTTTGATAATGTCAAATATTCGGTTGTTTGTTTGGTGAATGAACCTGGTAAACAAGACGGTTAGTAATTGCTTCTAGCTGGGAATAGATAATATAGATAAGTGTGTATCTGTAATAGTACATACCAGTGAACTCTAATACTTGTGGTTGAACTTCCATTGTCTGTTGTGGTGATTTAAAAAAAAGAGGAATGACTTGAAATTATGATAAAAGTTGGTAGTCAAATTTTATTTGTGTTGAAAATTGGTTTTTTTCCACTTTTTTTTTTTTTTTTGTTTTTCTTTTACTACTCAATTTAGATATTATGTACCCTGTGATTATTTCTTCACCCACTAATTTTATTGTTGCTTAGGGGATAATTGGGGGTAGAACTAGCAATATTTCCTTGTTTATCCACAAACAAATTACAATGCTTCTAATAATCAACTAAATAGAGAATATCTATATATATCTCTCTATATATATATATATGTATTTATATATATTTATATATCTATATCTTATCCATTTCAATTCATTACAATAGTGCTGTTCCCCTTGCAAATTGGAACAATTACCTAAAATAGACATGTTTTTTTTTTTTATTTTTGTTTTATTTTTTCCACTTGATATTTTATACTTTTCCTATGCAAACAAATATATTATGAAACATATGAAAATATATATTTTCTACTTGCAATAACAGTTTTTAATCTTGTTTTGTTGAATTTGGCTTGTGTTAAGCTTTGTATATTCTCCACTTTACCTTACCTGTCGACCTTGGTAACCCAAGCTTTAACCTATTTGGTTAATAATCGTCACCTTTCGTGACAACCTCCTTTTTATGTGGATGTAATAATATTGTGTGCTCGTATTGGGCTGTATAACTTCCTTTTTTATCAACTATGGGTGGGTAATCCTCGACAATGCCGGCTCTGACCAATTGATTCAATGCAAACAAGTACTTATCTTCGCCGGTTCTTTCCAAGTATCTCCTACACCATGGCAAAGTACCAAAATTACTCTTGATAGTATTCAATAATGCTTTGGCTCTTTCTGGTACCTTGATATCGTCAATATCTTTATTCATCGCGTAATGCGATACTTCTCCTTCGGGTAAAACGTAGCCATTACCTGTCGAGCCAAAAGTTTCAATTGCAAATGTTTCTCCTTCTTCCATTTTCGTCATGTCTCCATTGGCAATAATTGGAACTGTTTTACCCGAATGGATAATATAGTCTCCTATGTTATGACCATTCAAATTTTTGATACATTTGATAGGTAATATTTTGCCGTTTTCCTCCATTTCGTAACTCTCCATCACTTCTTGAACAGCAGCACCAATGTCGTTTAATCTCACATCAATACCTGCTTCCTTTATGCCCGTATAAGTAGCTTCTTTAACTGCTTGCATGATTTGATCGTACTTACCATCTTCATTGAACGTCATTGTGAATGCAGCATCACAAATTCTTCCATTCACATGCACACCAATATCTACTTTCATTATGTCGTCCTTTTGTAAAACCAACTTATCGCCCGTATTGGGAGTATAGTGTGCTGCAACATGATTCAAGGATAATCCAGTGGGGAAACCAATACCTTGTTTATATGGATGGTCATTGTTCGAGTACGTTCTAATGGAGTTTTCAATCAAATCTGCAATTTCAGTCATTTGCATCCCTGGCTTGATCAGACTCTGAGCTTTTTTACGAACTCTTCTGTGAATCTCAGCACCTTTTCTAAAGTCCTCCCACTTATTGTTTTGTTGACGATCCAAGTACCTTTTTTCTTCTGAAGTTGTACGATAAGAGTTGATCTCCAAGGGATACTCCATCCATTGGCCCTCAGGAAACACCCCATCGGGATACGACTGGTCAATGGATACCAATTTTTTCTTCTTGTTGCTTTTCTTTTTTTTCTTCTTCTTGTCGGACCCTTCTGTTTCAACCTCTTGGTTCAGGGTTTCATTTTCAAGAGGTTCACTTGGGACTTGTATTTCTTTGTCAAGGTTTAGCTCTTGAACTTTATTCTCAATCGATTCGGCCATAATTAGTGAAAAATCGGTAAAGAATTTATTACATCATCAGAAAAAAAAAACAAAAAAAAAAAAAAAAAAAAAAAAAAAAAAAAAAAAAAAAAAAAAAAAAAAAAAAAAAAAAAAAAAAAAAAAAAAAAAAAAAAAAAAAAAAAAAAAAGAATAAAAAATAGAAAAGTTGCACTAGAGTGACAAATTCGGACCATTGCAAGCGCGGCCACGACTTTGGTTGCAAAAATTTAACAAACAAATGTAAAGTTAGTGAATGTAGAGCTGAACCTATACTGTTTATTGAATACTGATTACTTAAAATTAGACACCTTTTTCTTTGTCTATCTCTGCACTGCTGCATTGTAAACCGGTATTCCCGTTACAGCAAATGAATCAGTTTTGATCAATTTCCTTGATTGGCTAAAATAAGATTGGAGCCACCAAATACTTGTTGCATAAAGTACAAGTGCATCATTGATTAAGCCGTTATCAGTATAATAGGATACCACTAACAAATAACCTTCACAATTTGTTTTAAAACTAAGTAAAACCTTATACTTTTGAAACCTTTAAGCTGATTTTCCCTATTTGAAATCTTATTATACTAAATTTTCATACCAGAGTAGGTTTGTAGTTTCTGGAAAAACGGGTGCATTGTTGTATGCGGGGTCATATTCAAAACTATCTAAATATGAATGTAGTATAGTTTGGCTACTCTGTACTTCTAATCAATTTTAAGCCAGTGTTTTACCAACCTCTTTGCTAACCACCGGATAAAATTGACAGCTTCATCTTCCATGCCAGTTGAAAATTCAACATTTTGTTTGCCTAAGGATTATCTCTGTATAAATATTCGTCAGTTATATCAAATGACATCGATGCCTTACTTTTCACAAATATGGTGGCAAAACCTGGTGAAATAAGTTTTACAGCTGCTGAGTCATTTGAACTTTCAATGTTATTTTTGTAAGCGTTTTTTTGAACTAGGTGGGATTTTCAAACAATATTTGATAATTTGTAAATGATCATGTTTTCAAAAGTTAGAGCATTGAATAAAATTACGCTCGTGATAAAAGTTAATTCATTTACATTTTCAATGTTGTGCGTTGTTTGACTTTGTTTGTTCCAATTTAAACAATAAAGTTATACCTTAATAATTTAATCTAATTGCTGCATCTTTAACTTGGTATTATACTTTGAAACTTTTATTGTTACCAGTGCGTACGTCAAAATTTTAATATCTAATTTGCAGCCTTTTTATCCTTAATCAATACAAAAAAATAGCTACACTAACATTAGGTTCTAATTGATTCCCTACTTTGATGGTTCCTAGGGCAGATTTGTTTTAATATTCCAATGTTATAAATAATTGGCGGTTTTCAACAATATCGATTAATATTATCAGTATAAAAATGAAGGATTTACCAATCGAGTTACTTGAAAAAATAATCTCCTACTGTGACTTTCGTCAGCAGTTGAGTTTTTATCTGCTCAATGAACATTTAGCAAAATTAGGAGTAGCAAAGTTCAAAACAATCTATGTTTTACCGGATTTTTTCACCAATAGGGAATCGTTTTCGGATTATACTCTTGTTAAACCTGTGTTATTGATGGGAAGCAATGAATTTGAATATCTATTAACTAAGAGATTCTTTCATCCACGTTTGATTCCCATGTTTGTTTCAATGTCTGATAGAAACATTCCTGAAAAATCTTATTATTACTATTTTCTTCCAAACCTCAAATTTTATTTCCCTGGTGGGAAGCTCGTTGTGTCTAACCAAAGTCGAAAAAAGCCAAAACCTTTGGTTTATCATCGAGATGATATTTACTACAAGATTGTGAACATCTACGGAGTAGACACCTTACAGGCACTTCAATTTGAATTTTTTGATAAATACAATTTAGTAGTTATGAACAGAAATACTGGCCAAGGCTTTTCAGATATTCACACTATAACAAGAGATGTCAAGTCATTAAATATTTATATGCAGTTTTGTCTGTATATTGATTTGATCAAATATTATGATTTGTCTAAAATTAATCATGTATTTTTGACAGTGCACCTGGGTTCGCGTGAAGAGTATGAGGTGTTTAATAAAAAAATGAAACTTTTAAAAGAGTTGGTTCGGGTGCCAAAGTTTGAGTTTTATTTAGATAAATTGGAGGTCAGCTGTTTAATTGAAGGTGGTGAGATAGCTACACTTGAAACTCCAAAGTGTAATGAAAGCTACGTTAGACTAAAATTATTCCCATTATTTGAGGATAACGAAACTGTTAAGTTTGAACCTCCGAAGTCTGATGCGAGCCTAGTCAAATTAAATTTGGATCCGTTGATCAAAGAATTTAATGAAGTCCAAGTAACTCAATGAGTTAGTAGAAAATAGTAGTCATAACTGATGTTGTAAAAAAACCAGAATCTTTGTTTCATTTAAACATTCCATTGTAAAGTAATACAGATTGCCTTGATCTTTTTTATTTTCCTACTCTTTAAATATTTTGCCGCACGTTACAGGTTCGTCAAAAAGCTACTACTAAGTGGTGTTTAACAGACCGGTCAAGCTTTTTCAATTTTTAGACAAAAAAGAATTGAATACTAGGATAATAGGGTAAATTTGAATATTAGCATAACTGTTTAATTTAAATATCAACAAGACGCGAGGAGTACAACTGTGAATAGTCAAATACGATTGTTTATAAAAATGCTATAGAATGAGTACGAATATAAATGTGACACTTTTGAATACCTTAATCTTTGGATTCGCCGTGATTATTATATAGTGCTTTATTGAAATTAAGCATTTTACCATCCACTCTTGCTGAATTTCGAGGTGTCTGACTCATTGAACCACTCATCAAATTGTTAAAATCGGGTGTTTTCAATAAATTCTTATTCAATAAACTTCCAGGAGACGGCGTGAATATATTTACGTAATCTGACATGTTGAACCCAGTTGGTGTTAAAGTCAAATTTGATGGGGTACCGATATTGTGGTTCAAACTGCTTATAAAAGGAGTTAATCTATTTTGAGGGGTTTTGGATAAAAGATTATTGTTACCCATAGATGATGACGACGTTATAACTCTTTTCGGTGTCAGTGGAGGCGGAGGTGCAATGAATTGGGGAACATTGTGCGAGGAAGATGACGACGACGAAGGTTGTGACGGTTGCGACGGTTGATGTGGTGGTGATTTGTTCTGTATTTTGGGGGTGTTTGCATAGAAATTTGGTTTTGCAGGGGATGGTGAAGTAGCTAGGTATAATAATAAGTCTGCCCCTTCGCTGTCATTATAGCCGTTTTGTTTTGGTGTTTTTAATATATTGTCGTTATTTAGTTGTCGTTTTTGTATTATTGGTGTAGTTTGCTCCTTGTCTTTCTTTTCGCCAGATGAATCGGTTAACTCGATCGATGGTTTCAATGATGACATTGTTTTATTATTGTCTCTGGAACTAGGGCTGATTTCTTCAAGCACCATTTTACTTGGTGAAGATTTACGTTTCTTTGTTGGTGACACATCATGCTGGTCGTCATTGGAATTTTTCAACGGCGAAGACGATAAAAATACCGCAACTGGCGTTCTCATATGCGTAGGTGATTTGTTGCTCGGTGAATATAATGGGGACGATGATAGCGGGCTGAAGTTTTGGGACGACGAGTTTTTATTTTTATTCACTATGTAGCTCTTTAATGGTGAGGATTTGGGTAATGATGATAAACTACTTGTGCTGTTGTTTGTCTTTAAGTTTGTAGGTGATAATGATTGTGATTGTTTAGCAGTTAAACCAGCCTTGGATAGTTTTTTCTTTAATTGCTTTGCTATTTTCTCCAACTCTTCTTTTTTCAAAGGTGTCTTTATCTGCTGCTGTTGTCCATTTGATGACTTTGAGGTGGTGGTGGTGGTTGCAGTCATTTTCTATGGAATGAAATGGTAATGAAGTTATGTGAAAGGGATGATTAGATATACCAAAAGAACAAAAAAAAAGATGTGATTATAACTATTGTAATTAATATAAAATGATGAAATGAATATGACAGCAACTTTAAATTAATCCAGTAATTGAATGTGATGATATTGGAAGTGTTGGAATAACAGAGTAGGATAAACTGGAAGTTTGAAAGGAGATTGGAGAAAATTATCAGTCAGATGAAGGTTGCAATCTAATTAATACGAATATGGTTAACAAAAAAAAAAAAAAACGAATTTCAAATTTTAATTTCACGTATCGCGCGTCGCCAACATTCTACAATTTGCCCCAATTAGGAAAGCTTATTGTATCTACATAAAATTGCTGCAAACTCAACATACATTATCTAATCATGAACGAAGCATTAGGCTGTACAACGCTTAGTCTTAAGTTGTGTTTTTCTGTCATCTTAGGGATAAAAAAACAAAGATAATCTTTTGTTGCTACTCTTGCTCCAACTTGTTCCCGTTAAATCTCATCACCTGTAAGTCCAGACCTCCAATCGTTAGTTTTGATTCTAAACCTTACTTTTTGTTAAAAGATTCTAACAACTTTGAAGTGTATTTTTTTCAACAAATTGCCGATACCGATGGGGGGCGGGGGTTACTTGTACCAATCTGCCGATAAGTAGTAGCAAATAATGGTTTTTTCTACATTGAATAAGTCTATTAAAATAAATTGTGATTTTATGGTTAGGGAAATACGGAAATCCTTTCCATGTTGTTTGTCATATTTGATTAGAGTTCCAGTGATGCTCGACAATACTGGATACTGAAACTTATAAATATCAATAACGTACAATGTAACACTTCCAATAATCAGATAACAACATCACCTTCTATTTTTCTTACTCATTAGTCTATTTTGTCATCGGAGTTGCAGCCAAGTGTCATAATAAGTTTCGTCCGTCTCACATCAGAATGCACCAAAAAAAAAAACTTGTGTTTTATTCAAAGTGTATATAGATTATCTACAGCATGATTTATTTGCTTGTTATCTTTTTTATAATCTTGTTGGCCTATCAAGGTCTTAACAGTATAATACCTCACTACTTGTTGATTCCTGGTCAAGATTGGAAAGATCGAATCACAAAAGTAATTGAATATTCCAAACCAATTTATTTGAATGTAGGTTATAAAAGATCTAGCTACAGAAGGAGATTGATACTAGCTAGTAAATTGCCCAGCTTTTATAATAACTACACCAATAATAAGTTGAAAATATACCCAGATGACTACAATAAAGAATTTGTGAACGAAATGAGAAGAAGAGAAGTTAATGACCCAAAGAGGAAATTACTAATTGGATTCTTTCATCCATATGCCAGTGATGGCGGTGGTGGCGAAAAAGTGTTGTGGCAAGCAATAAAGGCTACTCAATTGGCTGATGAGAAAAACATATGTGTTATCTACACCGTGAGACATGAAACTCCAAAAAAATTGATTGAAAAAACTCAAGAAAAGTTTGGTTTAACATTTGATTCGTCAAGAATTGTTTTTATCTACTTGAGAGTATTCAACAACTTGATTGATTCCAACTACTGGAAACATTTGACTATTATTGGTCAATTGTTCGGTACGATATGTTTAACTTTTGAGAGTATTTTTGAGTTGAGTCCCGATGTTTGGATCGATACACAGGGTTTACCCAGTAGCTACTTGGTAATTTCGTGGGTTTTAAAAATCCCAATTATGACTTACACGCATTATCCCATATTGCAACAAGACATGTTCAACAAGCTAAAAACCAATTCACCAAAAGGTGTTATCAAGTACATATATTGGAAAGTTTTATACTATTTTTACGTCTATTTGGGTTCAAAAGTTGACATCGCGTTAGCTAATGGTAGCTGGACTTTCAATCATTTAAACAACATATGGTCATACAATCAATGGTCAGGTAAAAAAATTGACATTTTGTATCCACCATGTGGCGATTTTCAAGAAGAAAAAGTTGGTGCTAAAGAGAATAAAATTATTTACCTTGCACAATTTCGTCCTGAAAAGCGTCATGATATTGTTTTAAAGGAATACAGATTGTTTTTAAATGAACAATACCCCAATATTTCAAATCCAACGAAAGAAATCCCAACGTTGATATTTGTAGGATCGACTAAAAATGATTCAACCACATTGGACTATCTCAAACAAAAAGTTGAAGAATTGAAATTGGCATCCTTTGTTGAGTTTATAGTCGATTGTTCCTATGACGAAATTTTGCAATTATTATCCACCAGTAAATTTGGATTAAACAGTATGTGGAATGAACACTTTGGTATAGCCGTTGTAGAATACGTTTCCAAGGGCTGCATACCTATAGTCCATGCATCTGCTGGTCCATTGTTGGATATAGTCAAAGGCAAAGAAGTCAGTCATTGGCGTAACGAAGCTGGGTTTTTTTTCAAATGCTACGAGGATCCAGATTTTGAAGGTACCGAGCAGGACGGGCATTTAGTTTTCGGTAACAAAACGTATCCTACATTTAGCAAACTACTCAAGCTTATTACATCAAGTGGTGCTATTGGCAGTTCTGATCTCGACCAAATTGCAAAGTACGACGTGTCCTTAGTGGAGAGATTTTCAAACAAACAGTTCAATGCAAAGTGGATTGAATACATTAATGAATTGGATACACTAGAAAAGAAGTATAGAGAAGAGAAACGAAGTAAAGTTGAACAAGTGTACTAGATAAGTTTTGGCTTTAGTAAATGGTAGCGACGTGGTTTATATATATATATATATAAGTTTTTTTTTTTTTTTTTTTTTTTGCCTACTCTTTTGTAGAGTCGTGTAGTAATAACGTGTTAAGTTTCTCAATGAAAAATCAACGAATTTAAAAACATAGAGATCAAAAGAACCCTATTATGAAATTGGATGTTGTGAAGCAATTTTCTAGTCGTTCGGACAGAGTCAAAGGTATTGATTTTCATCCATCCGAACCATGGATCCTAACAACATTGTACAATGGTAAAATAGAAATTTGGTCGTATTTAACAAATACGTTGGTCAAATCAATACAAGTTACTGAATTACCCGTGAGAACAGGTAAATTCATTGCAAGGAAAAATTGGATTGTTGTTGGGTCTGATGACTTTCAAATAAGAGTCTACAACTATAACACCGGGGAGAAAGTGATTCAATTCGAAGCCCATCCAGATTATATTAGAAGTATTGCAGTACACCCTTCAAAACCATACATATTGACAAGTAGTGATGACTTGACCATCAAATTATGGAATTGGGATAACAGCTGGAAATTAGAGCAGACTTTTGAGGGGCATCAACATTATGTAATGAGTGTCAATTTCAACCCTAAAGATCCAAATACATTTGCATCTGCGTGCTTGGATAGAACTGTGAAAATATGGTCCTTGGGATCTTCACAGCCAAACTTCACATTAATAGCCCACGATGCAAAAGGTGTCAACTATGTCGATTATTATCCGCAGGCTGATAAACCATATTTGATTACTTCTTCCGACGATAAAACCATCAAAGTTTGGGACTACCAAACGAAATCTTGTGTTGCCACCTTGGAAGGCCATTTATCAAATGTCTCGTTTGCAATTTTCCATCCAGAGCTACCATTGATCATTTCTGGGTCTGAGGATGGTACCATTAGATTTTGGAATTCAAATACATTTAAATTGGAAAAATCAATTAATTATAGTTTGGAAAGAGCATGGTGTATTGGCAACTTGTCAAAATCAAACTTGATTGCTTGTGGTTTTGATTCTGGATTTGTTATAATAAAATTGGGTAACGAAGAACCCTTATTCTCAATGGATTCAAATAATAAGTTGATCTACACAAAAAACTCTGAAGTTTTCCAATCAATAATCAAACCAGCTAATTTGGTAGGTGCAGACGGAGAATCATTGAATTTACAACAAAAAGAATTAGGTAGAATTGAAATATTCCCACAATCTTTGACCCACTCTCCAAACGGTAGATATGCTGCTGTTTGTGGCGATGGTGAATACATTATATACACTGCCTTGGCGTGGAGATCAAAGAATTACGGTAAAGCATTGGAATTCGTTTGGAACAATCACGATTCTTCGGCTGCTTGTTCATTTGCCATAAGAGAAAGTGGTGTTTCCATAAAAATATACAAGAATTTCCAAGAACTGTATTCGTTGGATTTGATATTTCAAGCTGATAAAATATTTACTGGTAAATTGTTAGGGGTAAAGTCAGAAGGCTGTATATCGTTTTACGACTGGGAACAAGGTTTATTAGTAAGAAGAGTCGACATAGATGAGGAAATACTAGATGTTACATGGTCGGATAGTGGCGATTTAGTCGTTATTGTAACTTCTGGCGAGTCATACTTTTTAAGTTATTCACAAGAAGTATTTGAACAAGCTTTGGAAGCAGGAGAAATAGACCCCGAAGAAGGCAGTGAATCATCGTTTGATGTGTTGTATACAATAAGTGACTCAATATTATCAGGAAAATTTATTGGTGACGTTTTCATCTATACCACATCAAACACAAACAGATTAAACTACTTTGTCGGTGGTGAGACTATAAATTTAGGTCACTTTGATCACAAGTACTATATTGTAGGATACAACCATGGCAAATTGTTTTTAATTGATAAATCATTTGATGTGATTTCGTGGTTTGTTAACTCGGATATATTGGAATTGCAAACATTGGTAATGAGAGGAGATTTGGAAACCGAAGACTTGGCAAGTGTAAAAATTGATGATTTGCCACAAGAATATAAAGAAAGAATATCCAAATTTTCCAAGACTGAATTAAACCAGTTGTCGAGATTTTTTGAAAAATTAGGCTACTTGACATTGTCTTATTCATTATCACAGGATTTCGATTCCAAATTCCAAATTTCTTTGAATCAAAATAATTTACAACAAGCATATGAATTGTTGAAACAAGAAAACAATGATATAGCAAATACATTCAAGTGGAAAAAATTAGGTGATTCATCGTTGAAAAACTGGAATATCAAATTAGCTCAAGAATGTTTTTGGGTCTCAAAGGACTACTCGTCATTGTTATTATTGTTGTCATCGATAAATAGCAGACCTGGTTTGGCCAAATTGGCCGAGGAGTGTGAAGCAAATGGTAAATATAATATAGCATTTCAAGCTTGGTGGTTGACGAGCAACGTTCAAAGATGTTTTGATCTATTGATCAAACTGGAGAGGTATACAGAAGCAGCTATATTTGGTAAGAACTACGGCATAAAAGATTTAGATTCTGTAATTGCACAATGGAAAGAATCTTTAAAAAGGAAAAATAAAGATAAAATCGCTGATTTGATTGGTAATTTAAATATAAACGGATCAGAATTGATTGACTTGAAGCCGGGAAAAGAAGAGGAACCTAAATCAGAAGAGGCTGTGGATGAAGAAGGTGAAAAAGAAACCGAAGCTAAGGAAGTAGAGGAGTCATTAGAAGATTAATAATATATATTGAGATCTTTTTTTTGATCACATAAAAAGTAACAATCATTATTTTGGTGAATCTCTTTGATGTCATCGAAATATGGTGCTGTTTTATTATAAAACTGTTCGATAGCTGCATCTTCGCCATTTCTTATATCAAAAAGTTTGATTAGGTATTTGCCACCTGGTTTCAACAATTGCATTGTCAACAAATTGGCAGCATCTGCCATGTCAAATACTGCTTTTGAAGGATTTAGGAACGAATGATTCAACCCTTTATTATGATTGTACCTTAGATACGGGTTCGTTTCGGTATTATCATAAAACCCGCTCTTTTGAGGTAAAGGTTGGTTCAAATCGCTTAGGATCAAATCTATTTTATAATCTATGTTGAACTTCTTGGATTGAGCCAATTTCTCCAACGCAATCTCTTGTTGTTCTTTGTTAAAATATGTCAAGTTCTCATCGTTATTGTTCTTCAACGTTTCATGTATCGCTAAATCCTTGAAATGTTGTATAATCAACTCATGGCTTCGTTTGCTAAATATGTTACCTTGGATAGTTGAGGTCCCCAACGGAGCAGACTTGAACAATATGTCAAACCCCAAAATGTGGCATTTCGTAGCTATTCGTTCCTCATCTACGTCATGGATCCTGGCGAGTTTTTGAATTAGGTATTGCAACCAATACCCGGGAGCAAAACCTAAATCTAGAATCTTCTTTTGATTTGAATTTAATATTTCATACCTGGTATCTAGATGCACTAGCTGCTTATATATGTTATCGAATTGATCTGGTCTGTGTCTTTTAAGCAACCGACATTGGGTAGAGAACCGTCTAATCATTGATGCTATGTTGTTGTTGTGGTTGTTTCAATCACGTGAAACTGCTTGTTCCTTTAGGGCTTTTTTTTTTCCTTTTTTTTTTTTTTTTTTTTTCTCACATTATCCAAACTTTTGCAAAACAATTTTTCACCTCTTCTCTCTTTTTTCTCTCTTTATCCTCGTCGAATCATCTTAATTTACCAATAACTTTTTGGGAGACGGAATATTAATCAGAAATGTCTAAAATCACTTCATCTCACGTTAGAGAAAACGTTAAAAAATTGTTAGAACACTCAACCGAAACTAAAAAGAGAAACTTTTTGGAAACCGTTGAATTACAAGTTGGTTTGAAAAACTATGACCCTCAAAGAGACAAACGTTTCTCTGGTACTTTGAAATTGCCTCAAGTTCCAAGACCAAACATGACCATTTGTATTTTTGGTGATGCTTTCGATGTCGACAGAGCTAAATCTTTGGGTGTCGATGCTATGTCAGTCGATGACTTGAAAAAATTGAACAAGAACAAAAAATTGATCAAAAAATTGGCTAAAAAATACAATGCTTTCATTGCTTCTGAAGTCTTGATCAAACAAATTCCAAGATTATTGGGACCAACCTTGTCAAAAGCTGGTAAATTCCCAACTCCAGTCTCACACAATGATGACTTGTACTCAAAAGTTACTGATGTCAAATCAACCATCAAATTCCAATTGAAAAAAGTCTTGTGTTTGGCCGTTGCTGTTGGTAACGTTGAAATGGAAGAAGATGTTTTGGTTAACCAAATCTTGATGGCCGCTAACTTTTTGGTTTCATTGTTGAAAAAGAACTGGCAAAACGTCGGATCATTGGTTGTTAAATCAACTATGGGTCCTTCATTCAGAATTTACTAGATTATTGTGTAATTTAACAACTAAATAGTTTATGAATTTATATAACAATTTTCTATCATCACTAGATTTCTAACAAAAATTGTGAGTTTGAACTGAGTAAGTGTTGCGTCTAGTTAAAAAACCACCTAAGTTCCTACGTCTACTCAAAATGTATAATGCCGCGAGGTAAAAACTAAGTAATAACATGGTTGTCAAAATTTTCGCAATGGATTGTTAGTAGCCACCTCTTCAACGATGTTTAACATAACTTGATAATGCAATCGCTACAAACCTGCTACCCAGTTGATCTTAGTATCACATATTTTAAAAATAAGGCATCACTCGAATGCTGGGTTTTTCCATATAGATTTGTAATTTATATAGCATTACAAACTACATGCGAAAAAAAAAAAAAAAAAAAAAAAAAAAAAAAAAAAAAAAAAAAAAAAAAAAAAAAAAAAAAGTTAGATCATAGTCAATTTGCAACCATTTTACGTTAGTTTCGATTATTAATTTAAAGATACTTAAATCTAAGCTAGCTTTCTGTTTCTAAGGTCATACAAACAACAGTTAGCCTTGAGAATATGCCACAATATTAAAGTTCCCTATGATGTGTTGTTTTTGCTGCGAGTCTCATTCAAAGAATTGAAAATGGTTGCAAAATTGAGCTGTCCAACTTTGTACGGTTTAGTATTGTCAAGTTCTAGTTTGAATCTACATTAGATATATAATAATTTACAAAAAGGGCTTTTCTCTTTTAAGTATAGCATTTTTTTTGTTATTTTTCCTCTATTGTGTTTTAATTTTTTACTGATATGCTTTTGCAGTCATTATTTATTGACACCACAAACGACAAGAAATATTTCTTTCTGTATCCCACTTTAAACATTACTTATAATGCATTTTAAAGTTAAAGCTTTCCAAAAACGTGAAACCAAAAAGACAAATTTAGAAGATTCTTCAGTGAAAGAATCTTCGCCTTCATTCAGGGAATCAATAAAAAGAAAATTCTCCGATTTGAAAGCAAGAGTAAAATCGAGATGTGAAAAATTGAAGCCCAAGAAATCGAAGTCGTCTATTGCCAAATCTGACGATTCAGCCAAAAAATTTGAAATTGCCGAACCTGACCATTTGGAAGAAGAGAAGCCTGAAATTGCCGAACCTGGCCATTTGGAAGAAGAGAAGCCTGAAATTGCCGAACCTGATCAATTAGCCAAAACATTTGAAATTGCCGAACCTGACCATTTAGCCAGCAACGTTGCCTACATCAAAACAAAAGATGAAGAGCCTGAGTTAATCTTTAAAAGTTTCTTCCAGTCGCAACCAGCTCGTACCAAGAGAGAATTCAGACCGTATCATAAACCTCCTGGTGTTTACCACGGTTTATATTTTGAGCCACATCCATGCAGACCTCCAAAAGAGAGACAACCTAAAATGCATAAATTTGAGGAACGAGTAACCTTTGATCCACAAATCCCCGGATTCAAGTTCGAAAAGGTGAGAATAATGTCAGATTTGAGTTTTTGTTCGTCGTTGTCAAAAGGAGGTATTACTTCGTCGCTGTCAGTATCAAGTTTTTCTTCATCGTCGATTTCAATCTGAGGGGCATGAAATACGAGATGTGCGGTGTTAATGTCTGTTCTTGAATAATCTTTTTAGTCTTTGTTAACATATATTTTTTCTAACTTAATACTATTTTCTTTTCCTTATTTATTTTTATTAGGTAAAAACTATACAGTAAAATCCAATTTATGTTTTTTTCTTAACTATGATATACAATATACTATTATAATCTAAAATATGTAGAGGAGATGCAGGGTAAGCATTTACCCTTGAGCAAAATCTATACCAATACGTTCTAATTGACTGAAACTAATCAATACATTACAATTTAGTGACTTCTAACATTATGTCTTTAACTTAAGGAATTTATTCAATAGAACAATTTCTCTATTAAATTTAAATAATCATTATTTTCCCCTCATTTCTCAAAATAACCTGGAGTCTAACTTATACATTAAAGTAGTGTAATTTAGCACCAATTAAACATCTCTATTCCACAGTTTGCGGGAGTCATTCTAAGGGAATGATCTTCTTATCTTCTTGTTTACAATGACATATAGCAAATATTCAAACTTTTGGTGTTTTAACGTTTTTTCTCGTAAATTCCAATACATTGAGACAACCCCCTATTTACACTTTTTTCTCAGTTCTTATAGTAGAAAATTTTATTTTTTCTTTTTTTTTTTTTTTTATTTTTGGCTGCGAGTTTCATTGAAAGAGTAGTTGGGGATGGTTGCAAAATACAGCCGTCCAGCTGTTTACGATTTTGGTATAGTCAAGTTTAGTTTGAACCTATACCATATATATAATAATATATAAAAAAGCCTTTTCTATTTCCTCTTATCAATAAAATTACGACTTTTTCATTCACGCTTATACAACAGATCAACTACAGGACTTCAATATTAATAAGTGTTGGCTGACCATTACTAAATTGGTAGTGAATACAGGCCGTATAATAAACTGTTCCTCGTATTAGGCACACAAATCGAAATTTTACGTAACATTATCTCCATCGATATTTAGCTGCAAAACTTGATTACTATTTTTGACTTTGTGCTGTTTCTTGTTGTGTTGTATTCATTATTCGATATGCGTTATATCTACTTTACTGTGTTGCTTTAATTATTTTACTGATATGTTTTTGCAGTCATTATTTATTGACACCACAAACGACAAGAAATTTTTCTTTCTGTACCACACTTTAAAAATCACTTAAAATGCATTTTAAAGTAAAATCTTTCCAAAAACGTGAAACAAAAAAGACAAATTCAGAAGATTCTCAAGTGAAAGAATCATCTTCAATGAGGGAATCATTAAAACAAAGATTCCTAGATTTAAAGGAAAAAGTAAAATCCAAACTTAAAAAATTAAAGCCTAAAAAATCGAAGTCGTCTATTGCCAAATCTGACGATTCAGCCAAAAAATTTGAAATTGCCGAACCTGACCATTTGGAAGAAGAGAAGCCTGAAATTGCCGAACCTGACCAATTAGCCAAAACATTTGAAATTGCCGAACCTGACCATTTGGAAGAAGAGGAGTCTGAAATTGCCGAGCTTGACTATTTGGAAGAAGAGGAGTCTGAAATTGCCAAGCCTGACTATTTGGAAGAAGAGGAGTCTGAAATTGCCGAGCCTGACTATTTGGAAGAAGAGGAGTCTGAAATTGCCGAGCTTGACCATTTGGAAGAAGAGGAGTCTGAAATTGCCGAGCTTGACCATTTGGAAGAAGAAGAGTCTGAAACTGAATGCTCAAACCGTGTCAGAATATACAGAGTGACCTATCGTAAAGGTCCTTATTGTGATCCATATTCCGTGCCATCGCCAGAATTTTTCCGTCAAATTGATTTCAAGACACAAATTGTCATCTGTGATCCACAAAATCCGACACCGCCACCAAATAGCAGCGATCTATCAGATGTTCCTAGTGAAGAAAGATGGGAAGAAGTATGGAGACGTGAAATAGACGTTACTGAAATTGACGAACCTGACTATTTAGCCAAAAAAGGTAGAGTTGACTACAGAAGAACAAAAGTTGAACATCCTAAGTCAGTCTATACACGTTACTTCCAGTCAGTTCCAGAAAAATTCAAACGGTTTCATGAACGTTCTGGTACTCACCATGGCTTATGTTTACAACCGCTGCCACGCTATAATACAAATCGGATACCAAAAGTGCATAAATTCGAAGAACAAAAGATGAGTGATCTAGAAATCTCCAAAAATTTGTTGATCGAAAAGTTGGCAGCATTGTCAGATTGGAGTACTTGTTCGTCGTTGTCAAGAGAAGGTAGTACTTCGTCGCTGTTAATATCAAATATTTCTTCATCATCGATGTCGGGGAATGAAGATCACCTGAGGGGCATGAAATACGAGATATGCGGTGTTAATGTCTGTTCATGAATAATCTTTTTAGTCTTTGTTAACATATATTTTTTCTAACTTAATACTATTTTCTTTTCCTTATTTATTTTTATTAGGCAAAAACTATACAATAAAATCCAATTTATGTTTTTTTTAACTATGATATACTATATACTATTATAATCTAAAATATGTAGAGGAAATGCAAGATAAGAATATGGTGGCAATAAATCCATTGATGGTAGCGGATACAACATCCCAATATTAATTTTAACAGTGGCCAAGGGTTTATCCAACTTGTATTAATCCATGTCAGCAAGTCCATTCCCTGTTAATACATGGTGAGTTAATCACATATCTTATTTCATCAAATTAATTAAAACTCAGTGATACCCAAAAGGCTTTGTAACTAGTATTAACCTATTCAAAAATTTCATCTATTTCAATAAATAGGTATAATATTGTGGTCGATTTTTACGTATATTCAAAATGTATAAAGTTAATATGGTTTTCGAAATTTTTGCAACCGATTGTTGTAAAAAAAAAATTATCCCCCAGAATGGACCAACAAGTGTAAAATCACTCTAGTCCACTTCAAGGGTCAGTTTTTAATGTCAAAAATTATATCAGCAAACTCTCCAGCTACTGATTTACCTGATTCCTGGAAAAAACCACCAAAGATTGATGAAAATAGAATATCCACTGAGAATTAATGGACTATGATAGATTATCAACAATTATCATTTACATTGGAAACTTTACCCCGATTCAATGACAAATTGATTTCAGAGCTTGAAGCTCCTTTTAGAGAAGCTTATCTTAACGTTTATAAAGAGCAACAATTTCTCACTTTTTTAAATCAAGTTCAACAAAATGGCCATTTGAGTTGATTGAAAGAAATTGTTGGTCAGTTAACTAGATCATTCTACAAAAACTTAATGGATCAAAATCTTTTGCAGCATTGTTTTTACTAAAGATTATCAAGACCAAATTCTGGAAATTAACCATAAAACTGAAATTGAAAAGATATTTCAAGAGGAAACCATTCATTTAAACGATCAAAGAAAAGCAAAATAGTTTATGTATTCTTGAAATGGAATTGAAATCAAATCCATCTTTAAAATCCAAGAAGAAAGATTTAAAAATTGCACAGGAAGAAATCAAATTGATTGAAACAAAAATTGAAATTTTAAACATTTTTTTCGTTAAACAAGAAGATTATAAAGTCTATGTTGCTTCAATGGCAATTCAAGCTATTGATGATATATTATTATAAAGTCTATGTTGCTTCACTGGCAATTCAAGCTATTGAAAATACATTAAATTTAAAACAATATATCATCAATGTTGTTATAAATTCATCTGGTATGACAGGATTCAAACAAGTTAATCACTCCAGGGATAATTTAGCAATCGTTAAACTCACTGCACCAGCAGCATATAAAAATTGCTCGAAAAAATTGACACCATAAACGACAAGAAATTTTTCTTTCTGTATAGAACTTTAACCATTAGTAACAATGCATTATAAAGTTAATTTTAAAGTCAAATCTTTTGAGAAAATGACAAATTTAGAAGATTCTTCAGTGAAAGAATCTTCATCTTCATTTATCTTTCAAACGAAAATTCTCTGTTGTTACCGCAAAGATTACATCAAAAATGAAAAATTAAAGCCAAAGAAATCATAAAAATCCAAGTCTACTTCTAATAAATCAAAGAAATCACCAAAACCTGACTTGAAGGTTTTGCTCGCATACACTAAAAACCATAACGATCCACATTTCATTAACAGCTCTGATGACGAATCTTTGTACCAGGGTAGTGAAGTGAAAGTATTGACAAAAATCAAAAATGAAAATAATGCCAATGTCACTGATTATGCCCAATCCAATGATTTTGCCAATCCCATTGATATTGCCGAACCCGTCAATTTTGCCAAAAACGCCCAAATTGCCAAAAAAGCCGAAAACGATATTGCCGAAATTAATACCAAGGAAAAGGAGTCGCACACCTTTGAAGAAATAGTACTTGGGAAGTACTTCGGCGCAAATAAATAAAGCCGTATTGCCAGAACATGAATATTATACTACCTTTTCAGAAAACTCCTTACACAAGCATCAGGATTCGTCGTATGATTCTAGTGATGATAAGGGTTCGTTAGATATTGCTCCTGACATGCTTGAATAGATAAACTTTTTTGTTTCTGTTAACATATCTTTTCAAACCATGTAAATACTATTTTCTTTTCCCTGTTCAATATATATTTTCTTTGATTATTATGTACATACTATATTATAATCAAAGAAAAATATGTAGACTCCGTAGAGCATAGACGAAGCAAGGTACTATGAAAAATGGCTTGTAACCTTCAAATAAAAGTCATATAGATAGGCCCTCTGACTATACTATGGGTTATAACCTTAGTATTTAAAATGTGGCTCGGTGGAGTTAATTGACTTCAAACTGTGATTAGCCTGTCGTTCTAGCGAAACGGAATTTACTAGCTTATTGGCGAATGGTAAAAGTTTGCTCAAAACAAAGCCACATCATTTATAGCATAATTATCATAATAAAATTTATGCAATCTCGATTCAAATTCTTCAATTTCTGTAATTTTGGCTGGGTTATATAATTCTCCATAATATAATAAAATAAAACATACAGATTAGTGGCCAAATACGAATGGACGGGGTTGGTAGTCTGTAGTGCTAAGTATTGAAAATATTTTTGGCAACCTGTTCCCTTTGTTGAGATTCCGAAATATTTATCGGTTTATTCAAGTCAGATTGTTCATTTTCACTTCATTGTATGGTACAGTCTTTTAAATATTATTCGGTTTTGTATTGTTTGATGGGTTTTGATATTTTGTTGTATCATAATCGTGTGCTATTTTGATTATGTTGGATGTTGTTGCTGCAGTATGTTGTTAATTTTGAGATTTGATACGACTTAGTTGATTTTGTGTATTAAATGGTTGTTTCGTGTTCTAGTGTGTTGTATACTGGAGCTGATGAATATGACTTGTTGTTGGAGTTGGGTTTAATAGTGATTGGGGTTGATGAAGTAGTTGGTCATCTGATATAATTTTTCGCCATAAACTTTTAATTGTATTGAAAAATTATCTATGGTGGAAGTGGTAAATTCATTGATGATCGATGGTTTGATTTATTAATTCATTAATTTATGATGGTTGTAACTCGCAGGCGAATCAAGTTGCTGCGGCCAATTTCGATTACTGTTGAATCAAGATGTGTGCGGTCGTGGAAAAACGAGGGAGAGAATAAGGGAAGATCAAGAGAAAAATTGAGGAAAAATACGAGAAACGTCGACCGAGAATGGGGCGAAAAATAAGGCCAAGAAATTCGTGATGCAACAAGGTTGATTCGCAGAATTTTACCTTTTACTGATATTTTTTTGTACTAGAATAACAATCAAAATTAGTTTTAATTTAATCCTTGACCTTGTTAAACGAGGTAAATATTAATAAGAGATTCAAAAAGTGAGCTTAGGCTTTCATTTTAATGTTAATTTTGTGACTTAGGATCCGCACCAGTGGCCCCAAATAATCAGGCAAAATTAGCGCGAACAACAGCCCCAGAAATTTTGATTTTTTCTCATTTTTCTCATTTTTTTATCGTATGTATTAGTATTACTCATATAGACTAATTTAAAACGACCTCACTAGACTATAAACCTAGAAAGTACGTCGTTTATAGTACTGGAATTGTTTTAGATTATCATCTGATCTATTATTTAAAAATCGACCATGACTTGGATTTAACTTCTTTTCAACAACTCTCACACAGAATCTTGTCTTCTTCGTATTTCAAATTTATGATGTATAAGTACGGCTATTTTTTATAAATACAAAGTTGAATCAGAATACAAGTATTTTCAAAACCAGCCCTGAGAAATAAGTCAAAAGCCATCTCGGAGAAGCATAAAAACCCGTCGCTCACGGTTCTTTGGGAGCCTCCATCAAAGGTATTGGTAGGATGATGGCATAGTGGAGAGTTTAAGTTGATTTAAGAATCCATATTTACCTATTGTTTATTTTAAAATAAAGAGATTTTATTCAATCAAAGTGATTTATACTATATATGTAATGACTCGTTCATTGTTGTGCACAATTTAACATTGGGTTACCAATATTACTGATCACCAGACCCAAATTAGAAAAACGCGAACCGATTGGAAACATGACACGGCTGAATGTAATTTCAGCTTTAAAACTCCTATTTACGGATTAGCATAGGTTTGACAATGCAAATGACTTTTTTGCTGTTCCAAAACGATAGATTTATCAAAGTTTAAAGATTCCAAACTGCTAGCATCACTTTTTGGAAAATTTGTCTCTAATAGGAGTCATTAGGTTATGGTCAACATTTCAACAATCTTTAGCAAAATGCAGAGAGTTATGATTAGTATATATACACAAAATTGGTATTTTTACAATCAAACGTCTTTAATGTGGTGTCTATTCACACAACTACGGTAATTTTGAATTGTATAATTACAAGTCAGTCTGAAACAACAATTAAATGTTTCATAGCTTCTAGTTTTATATACTGATATTGCTAATCTAAGAAGTGTAGATCTCTATTATGTAAATTGCATAGGAGAATTTAGTAATGTTACGGTAACAGAGTTGAAATAAGAACTTGTTTTTTTTTTTTTTTTTGCAGTAAAAGTGGGTACAAAGACAAATTACCACATTTTTTCTCGATATCTACAGTTATCAACAAACATGTACTTGATTTTTACCGTTTATATGATTATGTTTATGATTCAACCACAAATCATCGAGAGTAAAAATCTTACTGGAGCAACCGTTACGTATGCAGTAAATGGGTTGGCTTCGAAACGCTTCGAAACATTGACTTTTAACAAAATGGGAGAGTAATCAATCACACACAAACTGAAACGCAAACTAGACTAGATACAAAGGCTCAAGAATTACAATCCGTTCACTGATCAGAGTCATCAAAGTGGGATCATGTGGACTCATTCAGACTTGGTTGTTTGTCCGAATGAAGACGCTGAAACCAATAATCGGTGTCACAAACAAATTAAAGCTACAAAGACTCTCCAATAACAACCCATCCACTGATCAGAGTCATCAAAGTAGGATCATGTGGACTCATTCAGACTTGGTTGTTTGTCCGAATGAAGACGCTGAAATCAATAGTCGGTGTCACAAAAATTAAAGCTACAAAGACTCTCCAATAACAACCCATCCACTGATCAGAGTCATCAAAGTAGGAT
>JAJMKJ010000088.1:24076-40989 GCA_030569255.1 Insectozyma sakaeoensis | reverse complement strand
TATCACTCGATATAGATAGTATTCTTTTTTTTTTTTTTTTTTTTCCTAACCTACTCTTCTCAATTTTCAGAAGTTTCAGAACAAGAGTATGAGTTCCAAAATCAAATCACAAGAATATATAGATGAATCCGAATCAGATTCAACTTCAAGTCAAGACGAAGCAGAAATAATATACCAACCACCTAAACAGTATTCGAAATTTACCAATTTTGAAAAAATCAAACCATCGTTGTTCAAGAACAAAAAATTAATATTGATAAAAACACCTAAAAACTTCTCAATTGAAAAGTTGAAAAGCTTACCAATCTCAAATTCAAAAAAGGACTTCAAGTTTAATGACATCAACTACCAAATAACCGAAGATTTGAATGGATCTTCATCGAGCAAAGATAACGATAAAAATGTTATATTTCTACCATCCAACGATTCCAAATTCAAGCCAATCAAGTCGAAAATATCTAAATTTTACAATATATCCGAAGTTGTAGATATCCCAGCAATAGACATGGACAACGTTGTGATACCTAGAAAGAATGTTGAAAAGATTGATAATTTGACAATGAGACACTTTCCCACTGGATATGGAATTAATGACTATAAAAGAGAAGTTGAACAAAACGATAATAATGATGATGAAAAGAAGTCGAAGAAGCAAAAGAGACACGATGATGATGATGAAGGGGACGATGATGCGGAGGTGAAGGCTAAGAGACCAAAAAAAGAGAAGAAGGATAAAAAGGACAAGAAAGATAAAAAGGACAAAGAAAAGAAGAAATCTAAAAAGAAAGATGCATAAAGGTTTTGTAGAAGTATAGAATATAGAAGCCGGTAAACCAATCAATTTTAATTGTAAACCTCTCTCTTTGTTGAAATTTGTGATGAGAAGAGAAGAAAAAAGTACGCAAATATCATCCATCAGTATTACCAATAACATGGGGACAACAGCTTCGAAACAATCAGGTAGAAAGCTCACCAAGACAATCACCGACACTAAGTTAAATAGATCTCCAAACGTGAATCAGTTGCCAAAACATCAGCCACCACGCGAAACACCAAATGTTGATAATTTTAGATCATCATCATCGTCATTTGATGCCAAGTTTTTGAATAAGAAATTGAAGCAAAAAGATAGTGGTGGTGCTGTACCAGAGGGGAAAGACGGCTTAGATCCCCATGAGCAAGGGACGTCGACGTACGATTCTAGCTTCATCAGTTCAATCAATCAATTGGGGAAACAAATACAAACGGTCAATATCACTCAGATCAACGACGGAAATCAAACATCTATCAATCAATTAAAGCTGAGGAATAAGTTATTTGACCAAGGCGAAGTTGAAATCAAACAGTCGTCCAAAAAAACAATGGTACATCCGCAAACATTGACATCCATTTTAAGGGATCTAAAAGACCCAAAAGTCGATAACGAGACTATTATAAACGATTATCAATTGAGTGACTCGTTTCTCAAAGAATTGGGCACAGCATTTGAGGTGCCAACAAAGCAGGCAGCGATAGAAGAACCAGTCAAAGAAGGTGACATTGGTCATAAAAAGTTGAACAAAAACATCGATATAGTCACCGACAATGACGCTGATCATACATCGTCTGAATCATATAAAAATATGAAAAAGAGATTGAGTATCGATGATTGAACGAAATTGGTAGCACCTTTTGGTACTTGAAGATAAAAATCTCTTTGTGTTTTCTTGTGATTTGTTTTCTGGGGTGCACCGTTATTATGACATCGACGATTACCAAGGGATTGACCTCAAAAGAAGTGATTGCATTTTTGTCCAAGTATAGTCCTTGCGATGTGTCGGATGCATTGAACAAACATGGAGTTGCCAATGGTGGTTTCATTCCAAACTTGATCAACCAGTCACCCATCACAGCCAACACCAATTCCATCGTCGGAAAAGCCTACACGGTCTTGTATGCATCGAAATCAGATCCTAGGCCCGCTGTCAAGCAATCCTACATTGACCAAATACCAGAAAACTCGGTTGTTGTGATTGGCTTGCCGTTGGATTTGCAATTAACCACAGCACCTTACGTCAAGGTAAATAACGCATTGTATGGTGGGTTAATGTCCACAAGAGCACAGTACAGTAAAGCCAATGGGTCAGTCATCTTGGGGAGAATTAGAGATTTAGATGAACACAACGATTTAGGCTACCCTGTGTGGTCTTATGGTGTTGGCACATCGGCACCGGGTTCGGTGGTAAAAGTAGTGGGTATAAACGTGCCATTGGAAATTAAGGTTAATTCAGCTAAAGGCGATGGCGACGAGATTATAGTGGTTAACCCTGGTGATTATTTAATTGGTGATAAGAATGGAATAGTCAAGTTGGAAGATAACGAGCAATTAAAATCAATATTGGATTATATTCCCAAGAGAGTCGATGCCGATTTTAAGGTGAGTCAGGATATCAAGAATGGGAAACCAGCTAAAGAGGCTCAAGATTATTGGCGTAGTAAGATTTAGTAAGTAGTAGTTATTTCTTGATCTTGTTCTACTATATATTCGTACATACAAACACAAAAAAAAAATATAACCTACTTCTTTATCATATATATCCAAATATTATGCCACTTGAGTTGTCACACAAAGATCGAATTATATCATCACCTTCCTCCTCAAATACAATATACAATGAACTAAGAGTTACCTTGATTGGTAACAAGGATTTGAAAATCAAATTGTGTAATGATGTAAAGTTTATACAAAATTTAACATTTGAATTTAATCAGCTAATTTACAGCTTGATTCAAACATCCAACATGAATCATGATGGATTGAAAGAAATAGAGAAAAGACTAGTAGTTTTAAATATTTTGTCTAAATTTATATGTCAAGAATCGTCAATTAACTACCAATTCAACAATTTGAACTCGAGTTTAAAGTTCTTTGAGTCAGTATTAAATCCGATAATCGATTTATTAAATAACTTACTTATCAATTTCAACAATTACGACAAGATAAGAACTGAATCTTTGATAAATTACAATATCGAGATATTGCTAAATCTCTTGGATACTAAAAGTTTCCCCATCCATTCATCGAACTTGTTGAAATTTATGATTTTATTACTCATTGAAACTGAGACCAACGAAAACAAAATCGATTCAATGGTTATTACAAAACTGTTGAAGTTGATACCGTTGCTACTTTCCACATTCAAGAGAAATGCGGATTTGATAATGACATTGCTAATGATTTTATTGAATAAACTATCGAAATCAAGTTGGAAATTGATCGAAATACATCTGTTGTCAATCAAAGACACGTTTAGTATACCCAACATAGAATTGAATCAACAACTAATAGACAATGTGCTAGACTTTAATTTGTTGAAGAATTATTTGATTGTAACATGCCAAATTTTCAACTATCTTGCTGAGAATGATTATAACACAAGCGTCGAATTTGGGCATAATAATAAAATAGGAAATTTATCATTACAGGCTCCAATCAAACTACCATCAGACGTGTTTATAATAATTTTTTTGTTGATCAACCATAAGGATAAATTTGTGAGTTTGCCTTGCTTGAACTTGATTTTCTATTTTTTGAAAAGTCATGACAACTATGAAATATTTGAGACATTATTTCCAAAAATTGTCGATATGCTACATGACGAAACCGATTTGCCATATGTAAATTCGCCTATCAAGATTTTAACTGAACTATGTGGCAAATACCCAAGCTTAAATGATGAAATATACAATTGTAATATTGATCACAAAATTATTGAAAGTCTCATTAGTCATTATCAAAAGAACAAGTTTTTGAACGATTTGAAAGTTTTGAAAGTCAGCAGTAACAAGGGGAAGCTGTTGGTAGATTTCAATAGCCTCGCTGTTGATGACGAATACACAATTGCAGATTTGCTTCTACTATTGAGTGTCTATACAAACAATGTTGAAGATTATCGAAGTCGAGTAGTTAAAAACGACTTGACGAATTCAACGACAAGTTTGATATTTGAAATCATGGATGATTACTATTTTTTATTGAGACAATTGAAGATTGGGTATAAGTTGATAACTGGGAATAGAATCGAGGCAAATGATGTTTCATGGTTCAATAGAAACATAAGCATACTAAATTCGATATTGAACTTTCCAATTTTTACAAACTGTTTTTATTTCATAAGGTCGATTTCGAGATCCGTTGCAGTCTTGAGGACGTTTTTCGTTGAATGCAACAGTTTTTCCAATTTTGTTCATCAAGATGACGAAGTAATACCGCAGCAGAATGTATTGTTGAATCAGCCAATATCAACGGGTGGATTCATTATAAATTTGTTGGAGATTATATCGAGCTTTGAACACTTGAATTTGATAATCAAATTTTTCTATCATTCGAACCAAAGTGAAATGTTGAAATGCGTCAAGAATCAAGTGACGAATCAATCCATAATCATTGGTTTGTTGGCAAATTTTGTTCTTGATTTTAGTTCCTTTCGATACAAAATCATTGGCTACGAGAACTTTATAAACAGTTTATCCAACATCTATCAACTAAATGAAATTAGCAAAGACGATGCAAATGAAGAAGAAGTATTCCAGAAACTAACCATTCAGTTGAAAATTTTGCAAGTGATTAAAAATTTATTATACAATGAAGCTTCGGAACATAAATTAGAGATTATGGAAATTTTCCAAATTTCATTTATATTGGAAAAATCAAAGTACGGATTGGAGCATTTTAAGTTTTCGTCACTGGAAATCAATCAGATTTTAATTCATCAAAAGATAGTTTCGTTTGAAATATTGAAAAATTTCACTGCTGGTTCACTGAATTTCAATACTATTCTAATTAGACAGTATGAAAGTGAGTTTTCCAAGACTTCGAGCTTACCAACAGACTGGTATACGTATTTAATTATGAATATCACGAATGTCGAGCCATTTTTGCCATACAACTCAAATTTGGATGTCAATTTCCACAATGACCACACTTTAATTGAATTATTGAAGAATCAAGATTACATAAAGCTAGTTACGTCAATTAATTATATCGAGGATCACAAATACACCGAAATCGATGTTTTAAGCAAGTCGTTATTCCCTACTTCCGATTTGTTAGAGATTTGGAAACGATTTTTGAAATTTGATCCACAACAGTTTGACATTGGGGATATAAATAAGACTGACCTCACGAATAATCTCAATCAAATCAAAATCTCGATAGTTTGGATAATTATCAATTTGACTTGGAAAATCAACTTGTTTAACAACAGAGATAACAATGCGATAGATACAAGCAATGATTACTCGTATTATGAAGTATACCAAACTGTGGAGCCAACAAGACAGGTTTCGATCACTAATGAAGTGAATGAAGAAGACGAGAATTTCAGATTGGATATTGATATCAACAAATCTGAATTGAATGTTTATGACAGAGTTAAGATTCTCATATCGTTTGGGTTTTTGAAAATCATCAAGAAATTAATTAACGATTACAAATCGCAGTCGAGTTTAAAATTCAATCTCGGCGAATTAAAATTTAACAAGTTTGACATTCAGAATAATCATGCGTTATTTGAGAAATTGCAAACAGCATTGAAGCAAATCACAAATGCATTGAATGAGATGAGGAAGAAGGACGATCGAAAATCAGCAACGGATGAGTCTATTGCGGAATCGGCTGTTGTAACACTACCAAGGTTAGAACAAGATAAACGACCACAATCACCTGATAATACTCACGATGATGACGTAGACGATGAGTTGAGGTACGAACGCTCAAGAAGAAGAGATGCAATCGATTCAGAAGACAACGACGATGACGATGACGAAGAGATGAGCACCAACAACAACAACGACGACAACAACAGTGACGATGATGACCATTCGAATGATTCAGAAAATGGTGTACCTACCGAATACTGGGTTATGTAGAAAAACGGAAACTTTACGATACTTTAGGAAGCATCTCTGCAATTGAACAAACCCAATTTTCTCTCGCCTTGAGCAGCTGAACCGGTAGTGGTGAGCCTCCAACCTTTTTGATTTTCTTGCACATTACACGCATACGTAAACGACTTTTCCGTCCGCTTACGTTTGGGAATTTTTTTCTTTTTTTTATGTTCACCTTGAATTTGCGCGTCATAGACCCAATCTTCAGTAATAGCAGCTAACATCGGAAATACGACAGATTTCAACTAGAAAATAATTTCTTTTGATTGGCTCAGGCTGGGTATGTTATTGCTAATACTAAAATATATTAGAAGGCTTAACAAAGGTGGGTAATAATAACAACACAAGACTTGAACTCCATAGCTATGGCGGGTAAAATTCAAACCAACAGATCTTGTGTAAAAATAAAATAGCTATAAATTTTTTTTTCCATTGGCATTTGCAATCACCTCTGGGCAAGGGTGGGTGTGAGCAGTTCAGTTCAGCACCGCTTCAATTGGTAAAGCATCACTGGGGGTTGTTAGGGCTATGTGTTTTAACTTAAACTTGCGTACAAGAATTTGATTAATAGAGGTGGGGGGGCATATTTATTTTGTTTTGTGTCGTATGTAATCTGTTTTATGTCATTGGATTGACGTGAGTGTTAATCATTTCTTAGTTGTATAATATAACGATTGTATTTTTAGAAAGCGGCAACTGCATGTCGAAACCGAATCCAAAGGAGAAGAGCATGGAAAAGTGAAAAATACAAGAAACTGACAAGGTTGAAAAAGAAACTCAAGTGTTGAATCTTACATGTATTTTTGAAAATCTGCAGTGGCAGCAATAATTATTTGGATCGTAAACATCCCAAACAGATTTTCTAACAATCATCTCCATTGTTACCTACACTGTTCGCCATTCAATTGTGCCAACCACGCCCACTTACAATATGAAGGAAGATTTCAGCACCATTGGATATAACCCAAATTAATTTCTCAGATGGTTGTTTATGTGTAGTGAATATGCTCTTCTGTGCTTCCGCAACTTTTTTTGGTTCTCCTTACATTGCGCTGCGTTTATTTGGAAAATAAATTACGTACGGATTCCATGCCGCTGCTCGCGACAATCGTAGTTCCAACTAGTTGCACCGCAATCAGTATCTACGCCTCTCTCTCCTCTATAGCCCCGTATTTACATTGTGTGATTGCTGAAAGCGTCATTTGGCGTAAAGTTACTTGGATTCAAATAGAAGAGAACAGAACCCAAATTATACACGCTGCAAGCTTATAATATTCTAATTACAGCTTCTATTATATAACGTTTTTGATAGTTGTTTATTTTTAAGTAAATTCTTGTTGTAGATTTTATGTGCAATGGCCATCCACCAGTATTTAATTCCATTTGGTCAAGCACACAATATGTCCTGTTCTTCGTCGGTTTTCTACTAATACATTTATGGTGCTTTTTACACTTGCAAAAATGTTTCTTAAAAATTTTAATTGTATTTTTATTTATTTATTTATTTATTTATTTTTTTTTTTTTTTTTTTTTTTTTTTTTTTTTTTTTTTTTTTTTTTTTTTTTTTTTTTTTTTTTTTTTTTTTATAAGTTTTTTTTTTTTTGATAAAAATACTAACACCAATTATTATTACTATATTGTGACTGTCGCAATTCATTATACAACAAATAGTATCAACTACACCACGACAAGAGTGGATATAGGATAGAAAAGAGTAATATTCGCAACTAGACATTGACACACAGCCAGAGTAAAAGAAAAAACAACCAGATACTATGTCTTCTATGGAGCAGGCAGAGTCGAGCGTAAGATCTTTAAATGATATAAATTTAGAAGAATTGGCTAATAAACAGCACCAACAAAATATATATGCTTCTGGGTCGCCGACTTTGGAACCAAACGGCACCACCACCACCACCACCACCAACAACAACAACAATAGTAATGACAACAACAACCAAGCGCATAGTCAGTATAGTAATAACGATTCCTCAACGACGTTAACCAAGAAAATATCGAGACATTCATCTAGAGACACAACAACAAAGGGCAAATATACACTCAACGACTTTCAAATACTTAGAACGTTGGGTACCGGGTCATTTGGCAGGGTTCATCTCACGAGACTGATACATAATGGACGATTTTATGCAATGAAAGTATTGAAGAAAGAACGTGTGGTAAATATGAAGCAAGTGGAGCATACGAACGACGAGAGAAGAATGCTCAAGCTAGCACAACATCCTTTTATAATTAGAATGTGGGGCACATTCCAAGACTGTCATAACTTATTTATGATTATGGACTATATAGAAGGTGGTGAGTTATTCTCGCTATTGAGAAAGTCTCAACGGTTCCCAACACCGGTTGCCAAGTTTTATGCCGCCGAAGTGTTTTTGGCAATTGAATATTTACATAACTTGGATATCATATATCGAGATTTGAAACCAGAAAACATTCTTTTGGATAAAAACGGCCATATAAAGTTGACGGATTTCGGATTTGCAAAAGAGGTTATTGATGTCACGTACACTTTGTGTGGGACTCCAGATTATATAGCACCCGAGGTTGTAGCAACCAAGCCCTACAATAAGTCGGTTGACTGGTGGTCATTTGGTATTTTAATATTTGAGATGCTCACTGGGTATACCCCGTTCTATGACCCAACACCAATGAAAACGTACGAGAATATTTTGAACGGGACAATATCATATCCTGACTATTTGCCTCCTGATATACTTGATCTATTGCAGAAATTAATCGTCAAGGATTTAACACAGAGACTAGGTAACTTACAAGGAGGTTCAAACGATATCAAGAATCATCCATGGTTCAAGGAGGTGATATGGGAGAGATTATTGTCGAGAGATATCGAGACTCCATATGAGCCACCTATAACCTCTGGTGTTGGTGATACATCTCAATTCGATAGATATCCAGAAGATAAAGATTTGGATTATGGAATAAGTGGGGTGGAAGATCCTTATAGAACGATGTTTGAAGACTTTTGAAAAAAAAAAAAAAATATAATAATATATATAGAAGACATTAATTTAAAACCCAAATTTTTTTTTTCTTCTTTATTTTGAAGGGAGGGCTGCTTGTTTATTATAAATCTCTAGCTACATGATTCTGTTGATTCCATCCAATCAGTTTTCAAGAATTGGTCGACATTCATTCGTTTTGACGGCTCAAGGGACAATAGATTGTAGATGATCAATATTCTTAGTTCGTTTAATTCGTCGTATTTAGACTCATCGTCATTATCGATGCCATTGCAAATTTGTTCAATAGGTTTAAACTCGCCTCGTTTCTGGATCAACCATTCTTTAGTCTTTGTATCGTAGCTTGATTTCAGCCGTTTGGCACTATACTCATTAAAGCACTTATCTTTGAATTCTTTACTCGATTTACTGGATTTCGGTTCTGTTGTTTTCCACAAGTATCCCGTGCCGTAGCCGTCCAAGTCGATCATCTTGGTTCTTGCGTCCAAGTCACTTGTTTTCTGCGACTTGTTGGAGTAATAGTTGCGTCTTATATTGAATAAAACCAACATGATAATCCCCAACGCCCAGCAATCCTTTTTAATCGAGCTGTACGACTGATTGTGGTACTCTTCGGGCGCTATATAGGGTTCGGACCCGATTGGACCCGAATTTATGTATTGTTCGTGGTGGTCGAATTTCGTTCTGAACACAAATGACTTGCCAAAGTCACTCAACTTCAAAACTGTCTTGTTTGAATATCCATTTTCGTTATTGTCGTAGCTTATCAAGATATTCTCCAACTTTAAGTCACAGTGAGACACGCCATGCAGGTGCATGTACTTCAACCCCTTGGCGATCTGCTTGATAAAGCAATCAACCTCGTATAACGACATGTAGGACACAACTTGATTGTTGATGCCGAAACCAGTTGTCAAATAAGTGAACAAGTTGCCACCTTGCGAACATACCATCACTTGGTTGAAAATGTATTCCGGGGTGGATGTAGAACACATCAAGTCGACAGTCTCAACTATATGTTTGTTATTCAACGTTGACGATATCACAAACTCCGATATTATACGCTGGGTAAATTGGACGGTGTCCTCCTCCTTCTTGCGGCGTAGTTCTTTGACCACGTATAAAGTTCTATTAGTGTATAGCTTATCAAACTTGATCGGCGTCGTTTCGTCACTTGACGAGTCAACAATTTTGATGATCCCATATGCCCCTCGGCCAATAACATTCCGTATGATACCGTACCTCTGATACAATGATTTCTCACATTTCAAGACCCTGGTGTTTTTATTTTTTAAAATGTCCTCAATTTTCTTGGTGAGATTCGATATCAAATTGATCTGGTTGTCGCCAATAACGCTCTCGTGGTTGGTATTGGCCTTGGGCAACTTGTAGATCTTATTGTTTGCATCCAACACCGAGTATGTCGTTTTGCTCTCCTCGTTCGCTAACTCAGTCAAGTTTTGGCTCGATTCCTTTTTGAACCCACAATATCCCATGATTGTGGATAAATGATTGGCCAAGTCGTGGTGTTCGGAAATATGTTTAGGCTTGATGGGATGCATATGGTCTTCTTCATCAGAATCCGTTTCCAACTCTGTTTCGCTAGTGGAATCTAGCTCTGAATCGTAGTCATCATCATCATCATCATCATCATCGTCATCATCTGACGTTTTGGCTGACATGTCATCGCGTTCAACAATAGTACTTATTCTCTTTTTATTTCTATCTGGCACTTGAAGGGTTTGTTCTTCAAGTTTTAGAGTATCTAATTCGGCATCTAGACTAGTCTCCCCTCTATCAGAATCATCTAATTCTGTTTTATCTTTATTGGATTTGAAAAACGACTTTAACAACTTATTCTTGGATGATGATTCATTGGATTTGACCGATTGGGATGAGTTGACTCGCTTGAGTTTATCCACTACTACAGGAGGACTAGATTCTTTCTTTTTAAATAGCGGCATAGCAGGACCCCACTCTTCAAAACCCCGTGTTTCAGATAGTTGCTCCACTGATTTAGTTAGGCTGTTAGAAGCAAAACTTGGTTATGTTATTACTAAGGAAGAATGACGTAGTGAGAAAAGAAAAAAGAAAAAAAAAAAGACATAGAAATTGCTCAAAGCGTGCGGTTGAAAATTCGCTTTATTTTGCGTCTTCGCTTCGGATATTAGTTTTTGTGGAGTGTTGCAGATTGCGAGCAGCACCAAACAGGATCAAATGTGTACACCAAAAAAACCGTAGTTTGGAAAGATGGACGTTGTTCCTTGGAGTTTGAAGTTACAGGTACTGCCATTTCACGTTGGCCTACACGCCTTGTGGCATGAGCAATTGGTCTCTAGTGGTGTCAATTTTTTTACAAGATGTTCCCATTGGCGGGTTGGTGCCAGAGTGTACAGTTGTCTAGGTCGTTTCTTATTTACTAGTTTCTACACATCTAATACTCGTCTAGTCTCCGTCTTCCAACTCTTCTCTTTGTGTCCTCAAAGTCTCTCTTGTTGTTTTCTCTCTTTAATCTCCTTTGATTTCGAATCTTCTCCGCTTCCCTCTTTTCAATCTCGTTTGCGCTCAAAACCTCCACGATTGGCTCCCAGTGGTCATTACCATTCAGTATACTGTTCTCAGTAAAGATTCGAAGGCCGTTTTCAAATATTATACCTTTGACCAAATGTAAATTGTGTATCTCGTTGTTGAACGAACCTTCAAGAATTTCCTTCTTCACCTTGATTATAATCTCGTGTAAACTATGAGCTATGGCTGACTTGAACTCCAACGCCAACCCTAAATCAGCGACGATGATCTCTGCGAAATTCTCGGGTGTGACTAACTTCTGGTTCAAGTCCCATTCGAACCGATCTTGGAAAAGCTGCTTGTTCAAGTTGAACTGCAAGTCTATAATCACATTGCAAGGGTTGCTATTCGGAAACGTCAATGTGGATGCGTAATTGTACTCTTCAATCTGCTGGATTATCGAGTCGGCAATCTGTGAAATCATCGATGATGGTAACTCCAAATCATTGACCAATATCTCGGCAAACTGCTGCGGGGTGATGATGGGGTTGGTAAGGTTCCACATAAAGAAATCGATCAACTTGTGCGAGCTATTGCTTTCGATGGCCAACTTTATAGGTATGAGGGTGTCGTTTGTGTCAAACTCCAACAACTCTTGGTTGTCCAAGATTTTCATGTGTGGTGTCTTTTTAGCTAACGAGTACTTTTGCGACTCTATTTGATTCTTCTTCTCCTCGCTTAAATTCTTGTTTCCAAACGTGGACGAAGGGCTGTCCTCGTAATCATAATCATCTACAAAGTCCTCCGAGTAGTTTATTTGCTGTGCGTGTCTTTTTGCCTGACGGCCAGTTGGGGCGATGTTCACTAAAAGCGATGATTCGGAGTCATTCTGTAATCTCTTGGATACACTCGTGGCTAGCCCTTGAATCTGAAAACTCGATAGTTCGTAAGATAGAGTCATTTTGGGTGTTGATATTTTCTTGTATTTTTTTTTTTTCTCTTCCTTTTCGAAAGACACGACAAAAGAATAATGTCTGAACCACTAACTTCAGTATCTATCCTACAGGACTACTTGGTTAGCAGACTGGATGTACGCAAGTATTTCACATTGGATGATCTACAGCAGTTGATGCCCGATGCTTCGTACCATGTCGTCAGGGAAGTGTACGAGAATATCTTATTGCAGCAACGGGGGAAAATAAAACACGTCAAGTCAAACATCGTCAAGAATTTCAACATCCCGTTGAAGGATATAATTGACGAATTAAATGAGACTTCAAGAATAGGGAAACCAAAGCTCATCAACCTTATCAAAGAGTTGGAGTTGCTCCAGGAAAACTTGCAAGTTGAGGAAAAGATGCTCGATTCAGATATTGAGCTGAAATTGAGCGAGTTGAAGCTACTATTAGAGAAGCTAGATAAGTTGAAGATCGAGAACGACAATTACTACACTGAGATTGTGAGCGAGTCAATAGAGAAATGCAACCAGCTATCGTTATTGTTGGATGTGTTATAATGCTAGTATTCGATTAATGCAGGTCTATTTGAGTTTATCAGGTTAAATCGTTGCAAGTGTTTGTTGTTGATCCATTTCCATATTTGGAACTTCCAGTTGAGGCCATCGCGGTCGCCTAGGAAGTACGATGACTCCATGCCGCCACCAGAATCACTTGATTTTAAATATACGATTCTATTAATACGCGAATGCACGAGGGCCATACTACACATTACACACGGCTCGTGAGTTGTGTAAACGTCTAGGCCGTTACATAGATATCCCACCTCGGCTTTTGGGTCAGCTTTCCTCTTTGCAATTTCATTTTTCGCCACAATGTCAATCGCCTTCATAATGGCGTGGTCTTGAGGCTGGGCATCACAATAGCCCTTTGTGGTGACCTCGACACGCTCACCTCTTGTCATTATCACTACCGATGAGCAATCGTCATTTTCAAAAGTGTCAATTAGTAGGCTCACCATGTTTTGCTCGTGGGCGATATCAAAAGTGACCGAGTTCAAGATTTGGTGGTTGGGGTTGCCCTTCCAGTTCAACGGCCAAATCTGCGACCACCTAGTCGACGTGTCTAGTGTCTTGGCCATGTATTTCGGCACCTCCACCACTTGTAAATGCAAGTACTCTAGCCCCGCCAAAGTCTGCTGCGCCTCCGCTTGGGTCAAATCCGTCTCGAGACATACGATCCCTTTAATTTTGTGTTGGTCCGCCACCTTGGTCAACCTCTTCAAGTGTCGCAAACTGTCATCGCGGGTAAAGTTCTTGATGAGCAGCATGAACTTTCCACTCTGCTGCGGCTCAAAAGTACACACCCATACCCGTATGCATTCAGGATACTCTGGGTCCACGTCATCGTTGAGCCTCACCTGTTTGAGTTGTCCGTACAATACGCCGTTGTTGAGATCAACATGTGGATGTACAATCATATAGACCCGACCTAGCTGCTATCTATTTTGCTATCTAATTTTTTTTTTTTTTTTCGTTGTCTGTTGGTTTCCGTGTCAATGGAGATTGGGCAATCGTTGTACGATTACTTAGATGATACAGGGTGTTTGGGCGATGAATGTATAGATTTTGTCAAGTACCTCAAACTGGTCCGCATCATCAAGTGCGCCAACCACGCCATCCCCAAGAAATTGTACAATTTCGTATACTACCATGAGCTAATTGAGAATCTCCTTGTGTATTTAGTCAGCACCAAATCAGCAAATGTTTTGAGCGCAGGATTCCAACTTGAACCATTTGGCGTGTCGAACCCCAACCACAGCTTCGTGGTGTCAAGGTTGAAAAGCGAGGTTTGGGAGAAAATATTCACGTGTCTAGATGCAACCAAGTTCATCGAGTTGATACTCAATTACAAGGCGTTTGATCGCAACTTGCAATTATTTGGAGACTTGACAAGCTACACCAGTAGTAAACAGGCTGCAATGGGGAAGTTTGAAACGTTGCATCGTGCATCCACTACTAATTACACCAACTATAGGTTGTTTTTCGAGCCAGATATCGTACCCCAATTGGGAATCAACCCCAGTTCCAAACGATTTCGAGTATTTGTAAAGATCTTGGAAAAGATACGACGCAATGATGAGAAATGCAACTATCATGCCATCTACTTGAACATCCTAGTCCACCAACAACAGACGACTAGCGCGACTACGCCGCACTGTGATTTTAAGCGATATTTTTCAAACGCGACTCCGAAATCTGTGGTGTTCAAGTTCGTGTTCACGCTACTAGGTAAGTTGTTACCCGTGGAGGCATGGGGCGGTGATTATAATCGGAAATTGATTAAAGTCAAGATTATGGATTTTATAAACTTGAAACCGAGACAGAAGGTGACCCACGACGATTTGATCACCGAGTTGAAACTAGTGCAGTTTAGGTTCTTGGGTCGAACACCAAATATCACGTCGAGGGAAGACCAAGAGATTAGGACCAAGTTTCTCAAACTCTACACTGCGTGGATCTTTGCCTTGGTGAAAAAAATATTGCGCGATTATTGGTACATCACCGAAGACAAGGACTCGGAGTTGTTGTATTTCCCCCACTACTTGTGGAAACAACTATGTGCCAAATGGACACACGAGTACATAAGCAAGTATTTGCAGGAAGTTGAGTACCGAGGCGATGAGAAATTCAATTACGGTTTCTTGCGGTTTATTCCACGAGATGCTGGGTATAGGGCGATATGCACCCCTGGCAGAGTCGAAATGAACTTGCTCAATGAAGAAGGCGGGTACAATGAAGTAGACCAAAAGTTCCGCTACAAGTTCTACATTGACCATGTGTTGACGCCAGTGCGACAAATCTTGCAAAAGAAACTAGACGACATGAGACGCACGCGACCAGGGTACACAAGCACCGTTTACTCCAAGGACGAGATTGTGAGACGGTTGATTGAGTTCAAGGCTAAACTAGCGCCGGGGGCAAAGACTCAAATGGTGCATTTCGACATGCGACAGTGTTTTGACAATATGAATCAGAAGGTGTTGATGCTGAAAATCTACTGTCTTTTACAGCACGATGACACGTTTTACGTGCGTAAAGTTGGAGTGCTAGACCCGGTAACGACGAAGTTGAAGAAAGTGACAAACATTATTGGAAGTGACCGGGGGTTCAGCCTTTTTGACCCCAATGTAACCAACCAAGGGTTCACTGTTTTTGATAATGGCCACAATGTGCCCATTGTTGACAAATCAAAGACGTTACAGTTCACACGAGAGCAAGTCATGGAGATTTGCAAGTCGCAGATATTCGATACCAAAACAGTGATCAAAACCAAGTTGGAGAGGCGGGGCGTGGATCTGGAGAGTGTTGGGTTCAAGTACAAAGTATACAAGAGACGAGTTGGCGTGAGCCAAGGGTTCCAACTACTGGCTGTGTTTTGCGATGTTTTATACAGTGCATTAGTAGACGAACAGTTCCAATTTGTCTATGACAATGGCAAGGCTTCTTCGTCTTCGAATAACCTTTTATTGCGACTTGTGGATGACTTTTTGTTTGTATCGGATGATGCGATGATGTTTGACACGGTGATGAGAAAGATCAACAGTAAGAAATTGAGAGGTTATGGCGCCTACGTCAACAAGTCAAAAACGTCCACCAGAAACATTGTATACGATGGAATCAAAGTCGACGACTACTTGTGATTTTGGGGAGAGAAAATAGCAACAAGCATTGACCACTTGGAGAGGTTATAGCGCCAACTTCAACAAGTGAAATATGTCCACCAGTAACATCGTATACGATGGAATAAAAGGGCATTGACGACTACCTGATTCTGAAGCCAACAGGACAACAGGCCCCGCTGTAATTTATACACGTGTACGCTTTTTCACCTAGGCGACTTTAAACGAATAATTTCTCTCTCAAAGTACCGCATACTCTAGAGTCAACGGCAAAGCCACACAAGCTAGCGATCGCAAGTCATCTCGCAGATGCTGCAACCAAGAAAAACGGACCCAGCTGCAAACTAGACGAGGCAAAATGGGGGTCAGTAAAGGGAAAACTAGACTCGTGTCTTGCTTACACTACATGTAGCCAGTCACAGAGTGTCCTGCTGTATTACTATTGTCTATATCCATGTCCATCGATGCGTGTGTGTGTGGTTTGTGTGTGTGGCATTCTCAAGGGCTTATGTTGTTGTTTGTGAGTGAATTTCTTGATTACTGGTGCATGGATGTAGAAAACTGTGTCACAATTCCCGCTCGAATGGCAACTTTTTCTTTCTTTTTTTTGTTTTTGTTTACGGCTGCAATGCCATATTGAACCAGGAGAAAGCTAGCTGATGACTCAGTTTAGGAAGATGACGACCCCAGGAGCGCTCTGAATTAGAGTATGTAGATATATGAGGGGTGTGGTGGGTATTTATTCAGTTGGTTGTTTCCTGGGGGGATGTTTGGGCGTGGGTTCCCCACATTTCACAAAAAAATTTGGACCAGACGCCGTAGTGGTAGCTGGAG
>JAJMKJ010000088.1:11628-23976 GCA_030569255.1 Insectozyma sakaeoensis | reverse complement strand
TTTTTATTTTCGTCTCTTCTAGACTCAACCACCCACCCTTGAACCACCAAAACTATATAAGACATAGCAAATGTAGTAATCCTAAAAGTTATTATCATCCACAATGACTTCTTTGGTACAGCTTCCCGCTGACGTTTTGGACACCGTGTTGGACCAGCTACACCTCAGTTGCGCCAGTTTTACCCACTACCAGCAAACGATGGCGAACTTGTCGCTGACTTGCTCATTATTCAATCAATTTATTAACGCCAGGTTGTACAAGAACATTGTTGTATTTGACAACGATAATGCATCCATCAGCATCGACAACTCATCGTCATTTATCCACATCAACCGTTTGCATGCATTTATTGACTCATTAACAGCGAACAACTTTCGTCTTGTGCGATCAATCAAAATATATTGTAAATCAAACTTTCAGAATTACAACTACTGCCGTCTTTATGCCAAGTTGGACCAGTTTTGGCGTCAGGGTCCACACTTGATTGAGTTTGTCAACTTTGATGTTGCAAATATAAGAACGAACCAGACCATAAGCCAGTATTTATCCAACAACAGTCATACAGATGTAGTGTTTGACGAAAACGACGAGGAACAGAACCAAGTGCTCCTGGTGGCTAATAGCAAGCTTGCAAATTTGAAAAACTGGTCAATTTTAGACGTGAATGAGCTCTTTGATTTCCCCACCAACCCTAATTTAAAAGTTTTGGACTTTTTCATCGAGTACCAACTGGAACTATTGTGCAATAATAGGCTAAAGAAGTTTAATTTTGAAAACTTGGAATCGTTGCATCTCAACACAACAATATCAACAAACTTTTTTAAAACATTGAATGCTAGTTTACCCAAGTTGGAAAAGTTATCAATTGTTTATTCGCATTCGTTTTCAGAAAAGTCGCCATTGAGATTGGCAGATCTAGACATTGACTACAACCAGCTTTCGCATTTGGAACTCAAGTTGAACTGCTTACACCCTGACTGTCGCTGTGTAAATGAGTTTTACCACGATTTATCGGCTGATGCGACCCAGTTTACCAAATTAAAGGCGATTAGTATTGTTAATTTGAATTCAAAAAATTCGGTGGGGAACTTGAACCAGTATCGGTATTTAGTTGAGAACCAGGTTCAACATTTGTTTGCTAAATTTAAAAACATCCAGCATATATACATTAGCATTAATGATTACTCGAGGATTGACGTTGATGTGACGCGGTTCTTTAAATCGATTGAGATGCTACCCAACCTCAAACTGGTTAGTATTGTTGATTATTTCAACTGGCTACCAGCGAATTACAGGAGCAAGATTAACAAGTGTCAATGTGAGAGCTGTTGCAGCGAAAGGAATTTGTTTGTCCAAATGTCCAACTACGAGTCGGCCAACAACTTTAACCACGACTTTAGAAGGTTTAAGTTTGACCCGCAGGTGCAAAATAATGAAATTGTGTTGAACAAAACCAATTTAAAGTTTATCACTTACTTGATTGGCGTGTACAAGCTGCAATTTCCCAGTGAATTAATATACCCTGGATCGAACAAGTTTCGTTTGAGCGATGATTTTGATGAGTTTAAAAATTTGTTTAGGCACAATTTCATTGATTCGGAGTTGTTTATGGAGAATGTCAGCATCAACTTTGGCGGTATATAGCTATATAATAATTTAATGACCTAATGACGAATATTGAAATGTAGTAGTAATCTGTGAAAAATGCCTTGTCTCGGAGGAATCAATCTCGGGGGAATCAAACTCGGGAAAAAACAACAACAAAATATAAAAGTGAGTAAACACCCACGCATTGTCAATTTCTCACTCTACAATGACGGTTAAGATTACAAACAAGGAACAGGCACGGGCCTTAATTGACAAGTATGACTATTTTCTATTTGATTGCGATGGAGTGTTATGGCTCAGCGACCACTTGCTCCCCTCTGTGCCTGAGACGTTAAACATGCTTCAAAAAGAGAACAAGCGGGTGATTTACGTGACTAACAACTCGACTAAAGCGCGGGTAGATTACGTGGATAAGTTTAAGAAGTTTGGCATTGAGACAATTCGCAAGCTGGAAGTGTTTGGCTCCTCGTATGCTACGGCGGTGTACGTGGACAAGATCCTCCAATTGCCCAAGGACAAAAAGGTTTGGGTTCTTGGTGAAGCTGGTATCGAACGCGAGTTGCACGAGTTGGGGTACGAGACAGTAGGCGGCACTGATGCCAGGTTCACTTCGCTGGGGGTGACTTTTGATGCGCTGGATCCGCTATTGGACGAATTGGATAATGATGTCGGGTGCGTGGTTTGCGGACTTGCATTTTCAATCAACTACTTGAAGTTATCAATGACGATGCAATATCTCTTGAAAGATGACAAATCGATCCCGTTTATCGCTACAAACATCGATTCAACATTCCCATCAAAGGGTAAACTCTTGATTGGTGCTGGATCCATCATTGAAACCGTGTCGTTTGCTTCTGGACGCCAACCGGACGCTATCTGTGGTAAACCCAACCAGTCAATGATGAACTCGATCAAGGCGGACAACCCCGACCTCCAGCAGAACCCCAAACGTGGGTTGATGATTGGCGATAGATTAAACACCGATATGAAGTTTGGCAGAGACGGCGGTTTGGACACTTTGTTGGTGTTGACTGGGATCGAGAAGGAGGAAAACATTGGTAAATTGGATGCAAGCGAGCAGCCAACGTATTACATTGATAAGTTGGGCGATTTGTATGAATTTACGAAATAGAAAGACAGCGGCAGTTGGGCGATTTGTATGCATTTACGAAATGGAAAGACAGCGGCAGTTGAGTTTGTAGATTATAGAGTATACAGGAATAAATAGACGAGTGATGAAAAGATGGAGTAACAGTAGTAGTAGTAGGCGGTGGTAGTGGTAAAAGTACCCAGGCGCTGGTTGTCGTGAGCCGTGTGACAAGTTTAACGTTGGAATATGTAAACAATTAATATGCAGTTTTGACGCAAAAAAAAATACATACATACATACATACATACTTGCATACATACGTACATATCTTTCGTGTCTCACGGGGGAATGTTGGGTCAATCAACTACTCCTTTAAACTCTAAAATAGATATTGAGCACTTGAAGCATTGACGAACGAGCCATCGTATTGTCAGTTGTCAGTGTGATTGAGATTGTTGATGCTGTTGATGATGATGATGACTTTCTTCCCCGTAATTATATACCCTCTGCTACATCACCTGCACAACTGTTGGTTATTGGTTGTTGATTGATTGTTTGTCGTTTCACAATTAAGCTTTCACTTGTTTTTTAAATATTTGATGCTTTTTGCCAGAACGAGATAACACCAGCAAGGGGGGGGTAACTTAAAATACCAGACACTTTGTTTTTCTACATTGAGAATGGGCTACTCGAGAATTCGACCAAGCGATCGTTCGATCAACAACATAAACAACACGCTACATTTTGCTATCAAACTTTTTTTTGCATTGAAATTTAATTAAACTCAAAAAAGAGAAAAAAAACCGTCTCGCAGGTGATAATTACAATTGGGAGGATAAACACTACCTCTCAAATTGATTTTTACCCCTTAGGAATACTTCAAAAAGAACAATTACGTAATCACTACTGTATGTAACAACCTAACAAAAAGTGGGAGAGGTGGGAGACTAGGTGGAGGGGTATTAATTCTTGACTGGTAGCTAGCACCATTGTCTGTGTCCATTGTTGGAGGTTTTGACAACTAGATTCAAAAGGTTAAAGTATAACTGACGAATTCATATGAATAATAATGGGCAACTACAACAATGGCACATGAACAATAAGGCAGACGTAAAAAAACAAAGCACAAAAGAACAAGACGAAGGAGAATAACAAGAATAAGATATAAAGTATATAACGGATATGAAATACGTACCATTAGTGACAATGCAACTCAAATGGTTGTAACCAATTCCATTATGATAAGATAATGGTGTGAAAATAACAACGATTAATTGAGATTCAAGCAATTTGACAGCTCCGAAGTACGATCCGATCCGATTCAATGATGCACAAGTATATATCCATGCCGGGGTGGTTCGACTGGCCCGGTCAAACAACGTGGTGGTTGTAGCGTTATATTGCGTACATGCGGCACAAGATATGTAATAAGCAAAAAAATAAAAAAAAAAAAAAAAAAAATATACAGAAAAAGAGACTTTAGTAATGAAGACTGAATTGACTTTTTTTTTGTGAAGCTTAAAATGAGTTAAATACAGAACCAGAGTTACAAAGCAATATAATACACACTGCAAATTGTGAAATTCCAAAGTGAAATCAAGCTAGCTCTAGAACATCCCCTGATAAGCTAAGACCTTATTGTTATAGTGGGCTTGAATGTGTATTTGGTATGTTAACTAGCATCCACAATTTTTTGTAATTTGTAATGTTTAATCTCGAGAGTTTATTTAGGAAGGCTGAAAATCGGCAATCTCAATTTATCCAATCGGAAATATCTTCCTAAAACAGCTAAGAAAACGAACAAGCAAAACACGAGACTTGAATTATTTTTCTGTCGGACACTTTCCTCCAGACACAGAAAAAAAAACAGACAAAAAAAAAAATCACAACCCAGAAAACAGACAGAAACAAATAGAAAATCAAAACTAACGAGGATTGCCAAATATTACCCATTTGTTGCACTTGGGTAGGCAGACGAACAACGTAGTCATCGTCTCCTAGTCATCGTCTCCTAGCTGTCGTCCCTACCCATCGCCTCTATCTCCTGATCATTATCTATTTGTATCCTCTGTCTCCTGTCCAGTGTTCATTTTTTTTTTTCGAGAGAAGTAGATTGCTTATAATAGAACCTTTTGTGCATATTTTACGAGATCTTAAATATACTTTAAAATGCACAATAACTTAAATTGTCAAATGTTACATAATCGACAACCTAGGCTTAGTTGTTTCTACGGAGGGAATTGTAATGCTCGCCCAACCCGTACGAGTGCTTGTAATATCCTAGATTCAACGTTTGGTTGTGACCGTCGGGGTTGATCTGCAACGTTGATGCGCCAGCCATGTAGATATGGATGGGACAATCGTAAGTTTTCGCCAACGCCAATATCTCCATGTCGGAGCCCCACATGGCGGTGGTGGTGAGCTCGCGCAAGTAATTGTCCAAGTCAGTAATCTCGCCGGTGTTTTCATCGTACAAGAACGGCACAAAGTCGTCGCTGTGCTCAGCCATATATTTGGCAGCCGACTCACGCAACAGCTGCACCGACACGTCGAGGCTGTGGTACTGCTTGAGCTGGTCCTGGATCGACGCAAACAAACAGTGGCCATCGGGTTTAATTTCAAACAATGTCAAATTGTTCATTTCAACAACCTTGCTCATTGAGTCCATCTCGATTCGACGGTAATCCACCGTGTTGGCCGCCTCGAGTTGTGCGTCGTGTCTCATTTTCTCAATCTCGGCTTTTCTTCGCTCGAGCCTCTCCTTCTGTCTGTTACGCTTCTTCTTTGCACCATCCTGTTGCTGGGATGCTGGTGGTGTTGGCGGCGCGTCGTCCGCCGTTTCTTGTATGCTTAATTGCTGTAGTAGCAGCTCGGGAGTCACTTGGTCCTCCTCCTCTTCCTCATCTTTAATTGACTCACCCAGAATAGCAGCCAACTCCATCTTGTGCTTGTTTTCCAAATTCAGCTGTAGCTCGTCGCATTTGGCTAGCACGCTCTTTCTTGTCTTTTTAGTTGCTTGTTTCTTCAACCCTGTGATTGTAGCAATCAAGTCCTTTGACTCTTTTCTATGTCGAGCTAGCAATTGCTCCTTCGAGTCGATATTATCCATAGTTTACCCAACTGAAAATTTTCGTTGTTGATGCCGTTAGAAAAATGTGTGCAGTGATGAGTGTAGCTGAGGTTTTTTTTTTTTTTTGTTAAAAATTTTTTTCCCAGCATAAACATTAGGAGAAGCAGAAAAACAGGAACAGGAGGTGTTGGTGGTGAGAAGGAATGATTGTCAGGAACATCGTTGATCAATGTTACAAAGAAACAAAATGGAAACTCAACGGTTGAACCAACCAACACTGCTGTTGCCCAGGAGGCAAGGAAAGGAGTGGGTACTATTTATAACAGTAGCTTTTTGTGGAGTTGGCAGTTGGCAAAAGAGCATAAAAGTAAAAATAGCACAAAATAAAGAATACATATATACATACATATATATATAATGCCATATTATGTACGTCTGTATGTCTGTCTGTATGTAACTGGAAAAAATAAAATATGGAAATTAACTAAGGTTGTGTTTAGTCAATTACCTACATATAAAAACTTTTATGCCATGCTATGTCTTCTTTATTTACCCAATTTACCTAATTTCCTTAATTTACTAAATTTACTAAATTTATATAGTGTCTGTCGCCCCCTATATTCTCATGCCAGGTTGCATTTGGGACAAATTTCCACCCAGCAAAGAATGACAAAACACTATACGTGTGGGTGTGTGTGTGTGTCGAGTTTACCTGGTTGTGGGTTTAAAGTTTGACTTTGCAAACATGAGATATTATTTACTGGGGTTATTATTTCCCAGTTGATATATATACACCTGTCTGTTGTAGATTGTCAGGTTGTACTCATTGTTGGCTCAAAGCTTCAACTGCCAACCAACGAAGCAAAATTATAACCATGCTTCTTTGTGCCACCTTCCACACACCGCAGACAAATTTTTATTTTCTTTTATTTTTTATCATTATTATATTACATTATGCTGTGTCATACTAGCATCGATGCGACCAACTGACACTCTCTTTCTGCGACACTGAATTGCAAATCTCTCACACTCATTGTAGCATGAGCACACCCACCAATGCTGCAGCTGTTTTCTGCCACTTTGGAGGCTGCTGCCACAAGCTATTTTTACCCAACAGGGTGCAAAATGCAAAATGCGACATCAAAACTGACAACCCACTGACTGCATTCAAAACCCGATAGATGGTATAAGCCATCATGAAAAGAAAGCAAAAAAAAAAACTTTGACCGTGAGCACGCTGTCTCCTCCTCCTCCTTATATATCTGGTGAGTAAGCAGCGCACATTGCACATGACAGGGTAAAAACGAGACAGTTGGGCGGCTATCATCGTTATATTATCCATCAGAGACAAACGACGGGTTTAAAACGGGGAGTAGAACTGAAATTACCATTCATGTCCATGCTATGACCACCTCCATGTCTGGTGTGACAACTGCTATGGTTTATTATATAATATTATTGTATTGTATTGTATTGTATTATTTTTTTTTCTCGTTTTATTATATTGGCCAACTGTAATTTCAACTGTACGGAGCGCGCGCGCCGTCGAAACAGGCCAAAGCGGTAACAAAACGACTGGGTCGGCTTTTTGTGTTTGCCAATTGTTGGTGATGATGGTGTCGGGGCGTAGAAATAGTCTGTGTCTGTGTCTGTGTCTGTGGGAGAGAAAATGACCATCGCTAAAGTCAATTTGTGGTAATAATCAAATCAAGAAAATCCAATTCGTCAATTTATCGCTGTGTAATAATGACTTTACCACTCTCCACCTCCCTTGTAAAAAAATAATCGCAATACGAAACATGAAACAAGAGATAACAAGACAATGACGAAAGAGAAGAAAAGTGACACATGACTCCCACTTGACAACAACTACGAAACATGAAACAGTAGTTGCAATGTAATCACACACTAGATCAAGACGATGATGGTGTTTTGTATGAATCGTCTAATTTTCAATATTTCTTGAGTACCTAACTAACCCCTTTGCCAACAACCGTTACATGATGATTTAGACTATACTGTTGTTAATGATGATCTTGGACAGAGATTATTTCAGTCAGTCAAGCAGAGACATTGCATGTAGCACACATTACGAGCACCAAGCACAAATTGGTATTTTGTGACAGCAGGCTGAAATAGGCAAAAAGACAAAAAATAAAAAACTTGTGGAAATAATAATAATAAAAAAAAAAAAATTTATGAAATGATAATTGAATAAAAAACAGTGTTAGACGAGATGGCGATGGTGGGGGGAAAAAGACGAAGAAGATGGGTTGGTCTTACGATGCTTGGTTGCTAACGAGATTGTAATTGTAGATGTAGAAACACAAAATGTACACATACAGGCGGACTTTCACAACGATGAGATGATGAAAGATAACGTTTGTAATTTTGCATACATTTTATTGGTTGCGAAAAATACACAACGACAAAACATAAGGAAAAAAAAAAGTGCCAGAAATAGACATCATAGCAGAGAAATAAATATTTGGTAACTAAGCACACACAAACAGCTATTATTAGTATACCTCCTGGGCCAATGACTCAATCCAAGCTCTCTCTCTCTCTCTCTCTCTCTCTCTCTCTCTCTCTCTTTCCCGTTTCTCCAATCTTTTACGAGGGGAAATGGTTTACTGAGACGGGCGGCAGCAGTTGCAGCAGTAGTGGTGGTGATATAAGGTTTTTTAAGCTTTGCTAAAACAACTAGTAAAGTGGAATATAGTAGAATAGAGTTTATTAGCGTGTGTGTATATGTAAATATGATTAAACGTCTAACATAGCGCATAAACTGATTATATGGAGTGATTCAATTAGGAGGTGGGAGAGAATGCAAAAAAAAATATATATAAAAAACAAAAAAAATAAACTCAGTTGGTACTTTGGTTATATGCAGTACATTTTTATAGTGTGTTGATTCTATATTATTTTTCCACCTTTTGCTAAGATTGATATTTTTTTTTTTGGTGCGTCGTCTTCGCTTTGCCTTGGGTGGAAAAACCTCCTTTGAGACGGTGCAAGAGTTTTGTGTGCTGCGGCGTGGATGATGCTAGCAGGGGCGATGTGTTTAATACCGTATTGATTTGTGTGTGTGTGTGGATCTATGTGTTGGTTAACTGTTTTGGTTGGATAGTTGCTATTTGATTTTGTAATTCAAATGGATGCAATTTGCATTGTAGTTTAAACGAAGATCAATGATGAAAAAGTAGGCTGACAAATTACTTAGTGTTTAATTTATAGTTGTTGTTGTTGTTGTTGTTGATCTGCTGTTGGTATTGTTAGGAGATAGGTAGTGTATTTTTTGTTGTTGCACAAATTGTTTGTTCTTTTTTTGGTGTAATTAAAAATTACCAGACATTTTTTTTATTTATTTATTTTCTATTTTTCTCTCCCGATTGTTTCTTTTTCTTCTTTAATTGTGTTTTAGCTTTGTGTGATATTATTCTATAGTGGGTGGTGTATATATTCTATTCTCAGTGGTTAGGAAGGGCAAAGAAAATTTGAGTTTAATTTTGTATTTTTCTCATTTTAGTTTTTTCTCAACAATCGAAATTTTAACTTTGGCAGTTTAGGAGCTTTTGTGTAGTGGTGGATCGAACACCAGAACACCAGTAGAATTTTGACTCTAGCACACAACCTTGCACAGAATGCAATCCATTCCTCAATTGAGACTAAAATCCTCGTTCCGTCTTCCATTCCACCTACACCTACACTTACACTTACACTTGCACTTACACTTGCACTTACACTTACACTTACACTTACACTCACACTCACACCTTCACCTTCATTTTCATTTTCACTTTCTTCTCCATTAGTGTCGTTTTAATATTGGTGTTGCAGCACTACTACTCTTTTTGTTCCCACACACACACGCATCCAAACATACATACTTGGATTATTCCTCTCTTTCTCTTTCTCTTTGTCTTTTTCTAATTTTACGCTATATTGCTCGATATCGTATCTCAGATTCGACTTGGCTTTTACTCCTTTTTTACAATCTACAATTTCACTTTGTTATTGTGTTTTCAGGCAATTTATTTTTCCACACTGTAGAATATTGTCAACTGTGCACACCCACAAACACCAAGTTGTACACTAACATGTACATTTACAATAACAATTTCAAACATGATTGGTAACGTCTAGACCTCTCTAGACCTCAAGTGGTTGTGTGTTGGCTTATACCATATCTGTCCTCCTCCTCGAGTTTTGGATACACAAATCAAATTGTAACAAACATTAATTTAAAGTTTGCAATTTTACCAAATAGGAAAAAATTTCAATGTTTCAATTCAATTATTGTCGTCAATAAAATTATCAGACATTTCTTTTATGACACTCGATTATTTTATTTTTCCATCCCCCCTTTGTGCAACTTCTTATGTATATTTTTTTTTTTATGTAATTTTTTAATTTTTTTTTTTTTTTTTTTTTTTTTTTTTTTTTTTTTTTTTTTTTTTTTTTTTTTTTTTTTTTTTTTTTTTTTTTTTTTTTTTTTTTTTTTTTTTTTTTTTTTTTTTTTCTTTCTACCATTCAATCTTCAAGTTTGATTTTTATATAAAAACTTGATATTTCCTACCATCCTTTTTACATCCCCCATTCAATCAACTTTGAGTTAGAACATTGTACCACCAGTGGTTTCATACACACATATCACCATCAACAACAACAACAACCAACCAACCATCCAACCAACCATCCATCCACCATTTTCGTATTGACCTATTCCTTCCCCTCCTAATCACCCTATTTTATCCCAATAATTCTATCACTACTACAACAACTATAATTATATCAACAATTACAATTCTACAATTGTCTCATCTATCCCCCCTCCCAGTCATTCACTTTTCATCTGCATTTCATTAGGTCATTCACTCAAAAATTTTCATCTCTCCACCACATATCTTTATCATCAACAAACACATTATTAACACCACCATTTGTCTTTACATTCATTTTTGCATTTCACCACACATTGTCACCCCCAATTTGCATTGCTGATTCATTATAGTCATTATTGCATCTTACACAATCGTTTATTGCCTTTTTTTATCATCATTCTTTTTCATTTTTAATTGCATTGGTCATCACCACATTCATCCTTGATAATACCGGTTATTATCACTTTCGTATCACATTCTTATTATTATTAACTTATTATGTTGGTTAAAACCCCAGATGCATTTGTTCAGGTGCGCGAGTACCAAAAACTGATCAAGTCAGCCAATTTGAACCTCCAGCAAATGGAGTTTAGAAACCACTCAATCATGGTGAACGAGTACCAAATGGAAATATTATACCACTTGTTGAACCAGGAGTGTTGCTGTCTTCCTAATCTACAATTGATTGAACAACAACCAGAGATTAAGTTACACATGCGCCCGCTATTGTTGGACTTTTTGATGGAAGTGATTACAATCTTGAACTTGTCGCGTTCTACATTCCCATTGACAGTCAACTTGATTGATAGATACTGTTCGACACGAATTGTAAAGAAGCAGCACTACCAGTTGCTCGGGTTGACTAGTTTGTGGATTGCATGCAAGAACTCGGACCAAAAGTATAAAATACCATCGTTGAACGACCTAAGGAAGATCTGCGTCGACTCATACTATAAGGATTTGTTTATTGAGATGGAAAAACACATTTTGAAATCGCTCGAGTGGAATATCAACAGTCCCACCATCGACTCGTTTAACGACTTGTACATAAACTTGGTCATTACCAACGCCAACTGTTTCCAGGAGACCTTTAGCTGCAATTATCAAAAGATTAAGATACTTTCGAACTACATTGGCGAATTGTTCCAGTTCTACCCCAACATATACTTTGATTATACCAGTTCGCAAATTAGTTTGATCTCGATCTTGTCGACGATATTAATCTTGAAGATCCCAATCAACATCATCAACTTGTTGACTTATTTCAACAGTCTTTTACACACAAAGGAGTTTAAATCAAACTGTCACAGTGATAGCAACAATACCTTTGACGAGATATTATCGGTGTCGAATTTGCAAGCTTTGTTCAATAAGAATTATTTTAAAAACTTGTTCAAGATGATTGACAACCCGCCAAAGTCGTTGGAGATCAAGTATTTCAGGGAAAAGGGCAAGTTTACCAAGTTGATGAAACAGCTTATTTCAGTAGCTACCGAGTCGTTGAATATCTTGTCTGAGCCGCCATTGACGCCAAAGTATATTAGTGTGGATAAGAAGCATGACAAGTTTCCATTGACTCCTATTTCAAACAGCACGAGTCCAAAGAGGGAGCGCGAGCAGCAGCAGCAGCAGCAGCAGGTACAGTTGCAATTGCAGTTACAGTCGCAGCAGCCTAATGGCATCATTACGCCCGAATCGCGTACTTCGCCGGGGAAAAAGAGGAGTTTTGACTGTATAGATGAGTTTGAAATCAGCTCGTCGACGATCCAACAGTATGCTCAGATGACGAACGAGGAGCTCAAACGAACAAAGAGCATGAACTTTGGGCCCATGTTCTACATTCCTTATTGAATGAAGTTGGAGCGAAAAATAAATCAAAAAAAAAAAAGAAAAAAAAAAAAAAAAAAAAAAAAAA
>JAJMKJ010000088.1:0-11528 GCA_030569255.1 Insectozyma sakaeoensis | reverse complement strand
TGGCAAACTAGATGCTCTTGAACCCTCTCTGTTTTGATCTGTTTGTAAGGCGAGGGAGGTATTTCCATATCTCTCAATATTTCAATCACGCTGTGATTTTTTTTTAAACACACTCTCGGAATGAGTGTGAAATGTCCTCTGGTAAATAATAACACACACCACCATATATACGGTTTATTATTTCAAGGGACTAGTCAAAAGATATGCGGTTGATCAAATTGATCGACAAGGTAGCAGCACCACAGGAGGAGGAACTACTGAGAGAGAGAGAGCGACTATGTGTGTGTGTGTGTGTGTTAGACTCGAGCGGAAAAACGACCATTATGCACGAATATTCATAATGTCTTACATTCCAGTTGTGCTCATAACCCAATTTGACACAAACAGGAGCTGTTTTAGACTTGAATTGCGTTTCTTCATTCACAGTTGCCTAAGCTACTGCTACTACTACATACTGGCGCTGCTTCTATATTCTCAGACGGTTTTTCTCTGCCTACACCAACAGAGCACAAAACAAACAGCACCTAGCTGGAAATAAAAGACAAGGAGATAGTTGGTGCGTGTGCGTGTGGGGGGGAGGGGGACGGGTCTACGAAGATTAGATCCTGGGGTAGTAAAGCGAGGCAGCGCGTGCTGTGTGCAGGGGTACTCATCCGCTACGGCACGAGCAAACGGAAATGTCGACGACCTAGCGTACGTGCGTGTGAAGCCAGAGATTAAACAAAACGACTAGTGACTCCCCTTCCTCCCTCTCTCTATCTTTGAGTTTATCTTGGGCGTAAATGACAAATTAAAATTAATCCACCGTGCATTTAAACAAATTTTGTTTTTACCACCCTCTGCATAACATTGGAAAGTGTCCGATTTTAGCTCAAACGTCTCGCTGCCATCATTTTCTTGTCGATACAAAGGTGGTTTAAATCGTACCAGCTATTGTGCTGAGGTCATATAATAGACAGGAAAGTCGGGGCTGATTGATTACCAAGTGGCTTTTAACGAAACAGAGATAACCTCAGATTACCCGCGTGTATCTCCCAGACATATCTGTTTCTGTCTGTCTGTGTTTGTACGAGTCTGATCCAATGTTTAATAATTATGGGGGGGGGTAAATCCCACTATTATGATCAACATTATTTTTTTTAGTGGTTTCCGGTTTCCCTCCCAACCTAGATCTCAACATGATGTTGATCTTTCTCCTTTTTCTGATCCAGGTTCAGAATCACAACCGTGTCGGATTATAGTCTCATCGTCTAACTGGTAGGTTTCAAGTACCTGAGGTGCCTGATCTGCTTTAACCACCAGATATAACAACAGGGGTGGAATTCATGTCTCGAATTTCATGTCTCGAAACTGGCAATGTTCGAGAATGTGTCCACCGAGAAAGTTTGTGTAGATTGCACTCTCGAACTCGAACTCGAACTCGAACGTCTGGGTGGTGGTGTGGGTTTACTTGTTTTTTTTTTTTTGTTTTGCGTTCTTTGCTTTTTCCTATTGCAGTATCCATCCTGCTTTTCTATTTGTCTGTGCATTCTTCTTTGTTGTTTGGTTTGTGGATCGTAGCAATCAAAGCAAGCATGGTGGCTACTTGTGTTGAGGTTTATACGAATTTATCTGTTTTAGTATAAATTTCCGCAGCACACCAGAAAAAAAAAAAAGAGTTGCATTACTAATAATAATAGCCAAAAAAAAAAAATGGGTGCTTGCACATCCATCCACCACTGGCTTGTCAGATGAAACGTCAGAAAACTCAAATAAATGAATATGAAAATTATACTTTGGATGCAAACAGCCAAATAACCCTGCTCACCTCCTCCTTGCCTTCCTCAGACTCGTTTTTCCACAACTTTGTCAAAATCAGAAAACCATGCAAATTACCAGCCCATGGCGGTGGTGGTGCGCATTCCTTCTTGGATATTACAAAGTTTAAACTCGACTCCATAAATGAGACTTTGAACTATACCGAGGAGTTGCAGGTGGAAACCAAGCTCAAGGGCGGCTTCGGTAATGGCGATACTAGGGTAAAGATGAAGTTGGCCCAATTGATTGACAAGTTGAAAAGCGGCTCCGATGAGTATTATCTCACCACCCAGTACGACTTTGACGACCCCGACAAAGAAGAAGAAGAAGACGAGGAGGAGGAAGAAGAAGAAGAAGAAGAAGACGGAGACGAAGACAACATCGACCAGTTTTCAGAAACGTCATCTATCGATATCAACAATCTTCAAGACGACTATGAAGACTCTGAATCAGACTCTGATTCTGACTCAGATTCTGATGTGCGCGTAAAAGAACTATTCCAACCTCCATTGACCAACCTCGTTGATCATCCCGACGTTTTACCCGTTTCGCCGCCATTTATCACCTTGATCCCACAGCAGATAAACCTCTGGATGGGCAATGCCAAATCAGCGGTCCAAGGGGTGGTTCTCGATGAATCACGGGACGATTTAGGCTTGGGTAAGCAAGTCCCACTGGGGCTCTCGTCGGGGCTACACCACGACCACGCTGATAATGTCTATGTATTGGTGCAAGGGAGGAAGAGGTTCACTATCTTCAGTCCTCACGATGCGTTGAAGCTAGCGACAGTAGGCGAAGTGTGCAAGATTTATAATTCAGGGATCATCGATTACCGCGTCGGGAATGGGAATAATAATTCATGGCGACACGTACGCGATGATGGCGCCCTCGTTGAAGAAATCTTAAGGTGGAAATTGGAGAAGGATGGTGCAAACAAGGAGTTGGCGGAGCAGTTGCATCGTGAGCTCGAGCTATCAAGATCAAATAGCACAGTTGATAGGGGTACTGACCCAGTTAGCTTTTCAACGATCCCGCCGTGCTTGTTGCACATTGATGAAATAGCTGATCCAAAAGACAGGGCCCGAGTGGTGGAGTTTGCACAAAAGTACTTCCCCAGCGTGCTTCAACTTGATAGGTTGGAAGTATGGTTGGATCCGGGTGATATGTTGTACTTGCCGTGTGGTTGGTTCCATGAGGTGACTAGTTTTGGCGATGATTCGTGTCATATTGCGTTGAACTATTGGTTTATTCCTCCGAATGCAAATGACCCCAACAAGCCGTATAAGGACGACTACTGGCCCCAAGACTGGCAGTTGACCGAAAGAGCGATGGAAAAGAGGAGACAGGCGACAAAAAATGAGAAATAAAAAACGGAAACTGTCTCGTATAAGGACGACTACTGGATGGTAGAAAAGAGGAAAATGAGATACATAGTTTAATATAAACAAAGAGAACTTTGTCCCGCTAGACTGTCATCCATCATTTATGATTAGATGAAAAAAGTTGGATTCTAACAAACAACTCTGAGCTTACATTGAAGCGGTGGAAACCCCAGTGAGAGCATAAACACAAGGACAACACTGTCAAACATAAACTCACTGTCTCTACTATCGTGCGACTCGTCATGTATGCAGATTTCAATTGTTGGCCACTGACTCTCTCTTCAACTCGGTGTTAATCGATTTACATGTTTTACAAGTAATGTACTCGATTATCATGTCATCTAATAAAAAATGGTCCCCAAATCGAGAATTGGTATAACATGTACATTTATTACTGTAAACCATGGGTTATAGACAGACAGCAAAGAACATATAGTATAGTATAAATTAACCTACAAGCTGATGGTTGATAAGGCGTAGGGCTCCATGATGATGATCGTAAACGTAGAGCAGGATATATACTGCGTATTGAATACTATCATTACCCTGTGCATATGTTCACAACAGTTCATTTAGGTAGCGAGTAGTGTACCAATTACTAATATACAAGTGTCGTTTTTGCAGTCAATCTTGTTATTCAGGTAGCGTTGAACACAATGTTTTGCCTGCTGCAGAAATTTTGGGTGCAAAAAGACAGATTTGTTTGTGCCCTCATTGCGCGCACGTGACTTACAAAAAGAGTATGAAGTAATAAACCCAACCAGGAAAAGGACATGTATCAACTACCCCTTCTTAGTGTCTGAGGCGTGTGTCTGAGTATCTGAGGTATTGTCCGTGGTACGGTGTGCTGTTTGTGCTGCCTCGGGGCGGATACATAAGAAAGCTAGACTCAGATCTTGATATCGATAACGGATATCCATTACAGTGAAAGATTGAGAGATTATTAGTTTTGCAATAATTTTATTGGAGCGATATCGGTTGCAATCAAGCACAGTAAACGTGACGAGCGAAAAAGCGAAAAATGTGGCCCCCCAAGCGAAGAAAATAATTAAAATTAAGATATATTATGGGGTGTAAAATCATAAGTTACACAAAGATATTACAAGATGTAATAAATAACCAAATTTGGCTACATTGACAAAAGATAACCATGATTACAACTGAGACTAGTGGTAATAATTACACTAGCCGCCTTGATCGTTGAACACCGTGCAATGACTAAACGATAACAGACATTAGTTTGTAAGAGACAAGAAGAAGAAGAAAAAAAAGACTAGGAAATACACCTACCAGAGTCAAACTAACAATTAACCATAAAGTGTCGATTGATCACCATAGTGGACGTGGTGGTGGTGGTAGTGGTGGTGGTAGTGGCAATAATGGTGATGGGCTAATTAATACCTGCATATAACCAAAGAAACAAAAAAAGATTAGAATTAAACATTTTAGTGTGATTGGTATAATCGGTAAGTGCACGTAACCTCGATTGCGGTATACCCCCTATTTTTTTGCATCAAACATCAACATCAACATCATCAACATCACCATTATTATTATAGATAGAGTAATGTTCCATCCATCACTAAAAATTGATTTTGTGTTGCATCATTATTTTTACTATTATTTTTATTTTTATTTTTATTTTTTTTTTTTTTTTTTATTTTTTTATTTTTTTTCAATTTTCAATTTTTCACTTTCACCTTCACCTTCATTTTCATTGCCGATTCCCCTTTCCTTCCTTCCTTCTTTCCTTCCTTCTTTCCTTCTTTCCTTTCTTCTCTTCTTCTTCTTCTTCTTCTTCTTCTCTTCTTCTCTTCTTCTCCACGTATTTCCTTCCACTGTTTCACATCTAAAACCAACTACCGTCCCCAGTTAGTAAAGTCACCCACCAGAGTGTTGCACAAGGTCAAACCATCACAAAACGAAGCAACAAACACAAAGATAAACACAAAGAAAGAAGAAAGAAGAATAGCCCCAGGTATACATTAACTTATATACTTGTCTCAGTTTGCTCCACCACCACTAACTTCATTCATTTCACACCACCACTTTACTGCCATTTGCACCGGTATGACTTTTTCTACCCCCCCTGCCGATGTATATATATATCACTATGGTTGTGTGAGTGATACTTTTTCGGTCTCTGTTCCAATTGCAATAGGACTAGCATTCGACCCCACGGGTTCACCACATAGTGTTCCCGTTGAGCTCATCCAATCATAGGTAGAGATATATATATTCAATCAAACACCATGGTTAATTTTTCAAATTTCAAATACTAATAGAAATTCCTGCAGGTAAACCTCCCATACATAAAAGCAAATCAGTAAACAAACAAACAAACAAACGAAAAAAAAAAAAAAAAAATAAATTATTAATATTTTCAGCCAAAGGTGCACGACAGTAATTAGAGTCGTGTTAAAATTGAGAAAAAAAAATAATTGGAAATAAACTCAAGTAAAAAAAAAGTTGGTTGTATTTGATATTTTACAACTAATAATCAATTCAACTACTACTACTACTACTACAACTGCTACTACTACTACTACTACTACACATCAGAGCGTAGAAACTACCACAACATCAATTTCATCACCATCACATACGCCCCCCACTCTCCCCCCACTACTACTTATCACATCTTTGTTAAACTAACAGCGTCTGTGTATTAAAAAATCTTTTGTCGTTTGTTCGTGCCACTAGTGTCTCCAAATTTCAATTGATTTTCACTGCAACATAGAATAGAAGAAGAAAAAAAAAAAATTAAAAAATAAAAAAGAAACAAAGTCTGACCCAATCCATATTAACTCACATATATTCACATATCACCACCATCATCACCATCATTATCCACAAAAAGGGAAAAATCTCATACAAAAATATTTGATTAGTAGTGTCCCTTTCTTTTTTTAAATAACCCATCTCATCTCACATTATCATTCAATTTTCAATTTGGCACTCGTATCAACAACGTCTTTCCCAATTGAGTTTAGAAAGTTAATTATCATCCACCAAGGTTATATAAAAGAAAAGTATCTTACAAAAACATACGTAATCAATTGTATGCACTAAAACAACATCCCCAAAACATCACCAACTATTAGTACGAATTTTACGACCACCATTTTTTTTTCATATATTCACACATATATATATATATATCACCACTACAGTTCCACACATTCAACCAATCCTAAATAAAAAAAAAACAGTTATATTCATCCATCTGTGTTTTTTTTTTTCATCATTCATTCTTATATCACGATTATTTTTACTAGGGTGTCACATATAGAGATTTTTTTTAATATTCTTATTTATTAATTTCAAGGTTTTCACTAATACTTGAATTGCAAGAATCTTTACTTAAAATATTTGATATATTTTTCGTAAAAAAGTAATTAAAAAAAAAAAAAATATTAGATAGGGAAATCACAAACTTGAGATTAATTATATAAATTGATTTAATCTCGAGACTCAAAACTTATATTTACAACAGTGTTCAAATCGATATAGCACCAGAAAAAAAACCAACTACAACAACAGGTTTCTCATGGCATTAGCTGATAGAAGACCAATTAATAGTTTACCCGTTGGTGCCGCACCGGCATCGCCTTCGTTTCATCCGAAAACTTTGAGCGGACCATCTGCAGCTGCGGGTGCGAAAAGAAAAACAAGCTTAAGTTTACAACCGCAGGAAGAAGAAGAAGAAGAAGAGGATGAAGAAGAAATAGAAGAAGGAGAAGAAGGAGAAGAAGGAAAAGAAAACGAAGGAGAAAAAGAGAAAGAGCCGGAAGAACAAGAAGAACAAGAGTTGCATGACGAAGATGTGGATATGCAACAAGAAGAGAATGCGTCAAAACATGAGAACAATAACTTACCCTCTTCAAGAAGTGTGTCTCCTGACTCAGTTTTGGACAATCAAAACCAGCTACAAACAACCCGAGATTCGACACCACCAACATCAACATCATCGCCTCAATCTTCCCAACAACAACAACAACAACAGCAACATCAACAGCAAATATCATTATCATCTTCATCTTCACCTTCACAATTCCAATCGCAACCTGAGCCTCATTCACATCAGGTTGTCGAACCACCACTCACTGCTAGTGCAGCTGCTGTTTTAAAAAAGGTTAAAAAGACCAAACCCGTCTCGAGAGCACCAATTGCCACTGGGATTTCAACAGCCATTCCCGTGACTGGCGAAAAACCTAAGCCCGAACAAAAAGGAGACCCGTCGTTGGAAGATGACGTTTTATACGCCATCTTTGTCATTTTGTACGAAAGAGATCCAAAGGGCGAAGGTATGACTGTGAAACAAATCTGTGATGTGTTGAGCGAATTACATCCAGAAATGGCAAATTTGTCCACCAAGACTTCTAACTTGGTGTCGGCAAAGTTGAATGCCTACGTCAAAAGAGTTGAAAAGGGAGATACCAATTTAAACTATGCCATCTCGAGGGATTGGGCCGATGCTTCTCCAAAGCGTATGGTTTACGTGTATCGTGGTATCTTGGCACCTGGTTTTGAAATTGTCGCCAAAAGATTGGTTGACGAGTTAAAACAACAGAGGGGCGAAGAAGAAGCTGCTGCTGCTCAGGCACAAGCTCAAGCACAAGCGCAAGGACACCAGTCGCAGGGACACCATTCGGATGATCCATTGACCAAGCTGGTCAAGTCGGAAGAGCCAGAGTCACCCAAGAGTAGGAAAGCGTTTGGATTGGGTCCAGTTGATTCAAAGGACTTTTTAAATTACAATGATGAGTCGTTGGAAGCTGGCAAACAAGCAACATTGTCGAAACCAAGAAGACAGACAATGTTTGATTTAGGAGTCAACAAGCACACATTTAGTGCTGACTCGGGGTCGGGGTTTGATAAGTTCAACTTATTTGTTCCTTACTCGTCGGCGCCAGTGACTGCATCGTTGAACGAGTTGTCAATCAACGAGAAGGACTTGACCGACGACCACATGGACGTGTCTTTTTCGCCTAGTGTGCATGCGTCGGGTGCAGCTGGTAATGCAACTTCGTTCAATAATCACCAAGATATGGAATTTGATGACGAGTTTGAAGGTGTGTTTGCCGACAGCGACGATGAGGATGATTACATTGAGTTGATTAAAAAGAATGGTAAACGTTCAAAGTCAATGTCGTATCTTTCATTGAACAAAAAGTCAAAGACTTTGACTGCTGCTGCTGCTGCGCCAAGAGCGTCCAGAGCGCCTAGCTCACACTCGCCCAACGCTGCTGCTGCTGCTGCTGCATTGCACGCGGCTGCATTACGTGCTATCTCAAGACACAACAATACGATGGCGTCAGCCTCAGAATCGGCGTCGGAAATGGGGTCCGGTTCAGGCTCAGAATCAACAACATCGTCAACGTCGCCATCCGCGGGTCAAACTACCCCATCGTCGCCATCATCTATCAAGTCGGGCGTGTGCAATAGAAAATGGTTAAATGTCATTAGATCAGGCTTTTTAACCCAGGATATCGGCACCCCCGAGAAAACAAGTTTATCTGACTTGGATAAGTTGTTTAACTAATGATTTTTAATGACTATTTTAAAAATTTTCTTTTAAATATACATATTAAAAAAAATAAGTATTTCTTAAGATTCTCTCCTAGGTAGTGTTACAATAGAGATAATCTCGATCTACAAGAATGTTGAAAAAATATAGTCCAAACTGGATCCTGGATGATAACTAGGGTAAGTTGTTGAGCCAATGGTTTATAAACCTATTTTAACTTCTGTATACATGTTGTAAAATCTCAACCTACATTCGAGAAAGTTGAAAAAATACACTCTAAACCTGAAAGTTGGATCTGATGATAATTAGGGTAAGTTCAACCATTGATTTGTAAAGCCTATTTTTAATTCTTCGGTATACACATATGTGTGTCAAAAAGTAGACCAAAAAATAATCTCTAACCCTGAAAGGTTGAAACATGGAACTTTGTTAACTACTCTACACACCTACGTGGTTCCTCAAACTTGGAACTTGGTCGTTAAAAATTATACTCTGCTCCTCTGTGTGTGCCTGCGTGGTTGAACTATGAAATATTCACTTTGGCTACGTTTTTTCACTAAATCTAGTTTCCCTTACACAACAACAAGAAAATGTTTTTAAGTTTAATTTGGATATATAATTATATTTATAGAATTTAATAAACAATGTTTGAAAAAAAAAAAAACGTTGTTTGTCTAGACTCCAATAACCTGTGATTCCTAGTTTGTCAATTTGGTAATTAGAGTAGCAAACGAAACTCGTGCGGAGGTGGGGGGATTGTAAACACATAACTTATCATCTTCAACAATCAAGCGAACTAGGTTTAAGACCAAATTTTGCAAAAAAGGGTTGTTTTTTTTTTTTTCGTATATATTAGGATTAAAAGCTAAAAGGGTTGATAAACTGAGACAAATTATTTACAAGGTTGAACAATTATAGCTAATTTAGAGGACACAACATTGCTCATGTAAACTGAACAATATCTATTCCAAAACAAGTGTCGAATTCTTAGGACTTTACTGTATAACAACTTTAAAGGCTTTTTTTTTCTAATTCTATAAATATAAGGTTTTACCTACTGGAGATACAATCACTCAGCGTCTTAGTTTGCTTGGATAAACGAAAGACACAATTCGAAGCTGTATGAGACCATTGTCTATTCATTGTTACCAAAACAAGTATTGTTACTTAACTGCGTATCTAGACCTGCTTTGATAATGAACTATATTAAGTGTGGAGTTTAATACAAACTTCCAGTAAATATTGTAACTTTTCCATGCTTCTACTAATCCGTATATTAAAACAGCCATCAAATTATTGCTTCAGTTTTCTCTCAGTCTCTTAAAACCCCTGTACTAAATATACTTCGTACACTGGGTTGCAAAGACGCGCTACTGTTTATAAACAGTTTTGAACTAGATCGTCTACAATCAATTCAATTCAATGTAGATTAGCTTATACGAACAATCATTCTAGTTCTGTATAAAAATTGTTGGTTTTCATTAAAGTAGCATTGTCCAAACTAAGACTGAGCTATTAAAACTTTGATATACCAATAGAATAAACATCAGTCAATAAAATACCATACTTATACCCCTGCTAACGTGTCAGTTGATTTTAGAAAGTGTACAACTTGACTAAAATAGGGAGTGGTTATCACGTAGTCATATATACCATTTATTATGTAATCATAAGAATTTGGTATATTACTCGTAAGTTATATGAAATTGACAACCGAAAATTGTTAGATAACTTGTACATCTTTTTATTCAAATGATCTATACTATACTATAAGTCAAGTTCGCAATAAGTACAGGTTATACCCGAAGAATAGAACCGACGGAATTACCACGGTATTAAGAGAACGCACCATGCAAAAATTTTACACGTGACCCCAGAGACTTTTACAACACGCAGCATACAATGATATGCCCTACATCATGATCAGTTTCAAAAATTATTACGATGCAAACAAGTACAACCAACGCAGAGCCCGTCAAGTTGAAGATAGTTGATTAATGTTTTATAAGGATCCAGATGCAAGCACGTAATAAACTCACTGGCAGAGCAATTACGTTTGCTTGACAATGTGAGGCTAAGGAGGCAAATACTCATAAATTTGATATGCTTAGAATTTGTCTTTGCCTGAGTACAAGAGCAAAGATTTAGAACTCTGCTTTTTTGTTAGTGATTTACTACGACAAAGTAAATACTGTCCTACTATGAAATCACTAAATCGCTAAAAGCTCACCCGATTGGTACAATGTCGAACGGGAATCAAGTAATCTTAATACAAAGGAATCTGAATCATGGTCCCTAATTGTCTTACGCAAGTTTGTTGTCGTTTTCTACATTGATGGTAGAATATTGATAACTTACATTTAGTTGACAGGTATCACGTTGAACCACCAACTGATGTCGGGACTTTGGGTCATAACTGCAACCAGTTTCGAGTGACAAAATGCATCAATATGATATGCTTAGAATTTATCTTCTCCTGAGTACAAGATCAAAGGTTCAGAAGTCTCCTTTTTTGTTAGAGTTGATTGACTACAACGAAGGAAGTACATGACCTACTATGAAATCATTAAATGGCTAAAATCTCGGTATAATGTCGAACTGGAATCAAGTAATCTTCATACTGTTGATTGGTTACAGCCTGAGTGGTAGTAGTAGTTGAGTGAGAGTCAATTGGACTAGAGTTATTGGTAGTGTTTGAATTCATTCTAAGATATTATTATCGTTATTCTATTAAAAACCTTTTTGGATACTAAGTCCCTATTTAAATACTTTTTCGTTGTTCACTAATTCTTCTATTTATTCATTAGTGATTTTTCTTA